>JAUPMG010000010.1:3911324-3931251 GCA_031762675.1 Pachysandra terminalis
TTTAATTTGTTTAAAAATTATAATTTTAGTTTTATTATTTTTAAATAATAATAAATAATAAGTATGGGTGGTCTTGGACTTAGAAATTAAAGCCTGAAGCTCGGATTGGGTTCGGCCCAGCATAAGTATAATTATATTTAGGTTGTGGCCTGACTCGTTACCACCCCTTGAAACCCTTGTTTGTTCTTCGTCAAACCAAACCAAACCAAACCAAACCGAAGCAACAATTCGGTTTGGGTTTCGGTTTTTTTGATTTAATTTGGTTTGGTTATGGGTTTTCTAATTCGGTTTGGTTCGGTTTTGGGTTGGTGTTATTACAATTCGGTTTGGTCTTGGGTTGAAGTTAACTCGAACCAAACTGAACCGAGTTGTACCCTTAGTCGGAACCAATTTATATTAGACCGATCCAGATCGAAATCAGTCTGGAGACTCTGGACCAACTGATCACAAATTTTAAAAAATAAAAATAAAATATTGGATCGATTGTACCAGTCATTAGATCTGTAGTCCATAACCCTGCAATATAAAAGTTTGAATCGTGGTTTGCGATCGAACCGATCGGACTGGACTGATTCTTAAAATCCTAGTGGCATCAATTATACATAATGTCACGTTATGCCCTTGAAATCCGCAATCTATAAATTCAAAAACCCTAAACCGTATCCACCTTAATCCAAATAACCAATTGGCAATTTGAAGGGCCAGGCCAGGCCGGGCCTAACATATGTATAGAGGATGTTATGCATGTCCAAGCCCGGCCCTGCCCAGTTTTCGGGCCTGATAATGAATCCCAATCGCTCTTCGGTACTAAACTTGAAAGCCCGAACCCAACCCGCTTTAGTCCGATTATATAAAATTATTAAAAATAATAAAATTGGAATACAAAATGAAGAGTCACCGCCATGGGAGAATGGAATGCGACAAGGGAAATGGATGATGACGAGTATTCAGTGGCCTGTATGTTCTCCAAGCAGATCCTTTTTACTGGGGGAACATGTATTCTGTCTTGTTCGTTGATTTTTCTTTCTTTCGGGTCAGGACGGACCAAAGCATGAGTAAATCAAGCCCGGCCCTAATTAAAGCGGGCTTTAAAATTTCGGGTCTGGAAAGTTCGCCTGGTTTATAACCGGGCTTAAACACGAATTTAAATGGATGGGCTAATTGGGCCAATTCGGGCCGGGCCCAAATTTTCAGCCTTAATTATGTGGTACAATATGGCCTCATATCTTCGGGAGCGAGATGAGTACAACAGATATTGCATCGTGCGTGCACGGCATGTATTTATTGGCGTGTGCGGATACACGCCACTCTCCTAATTGCGTCATATCTTTTAAAGTCGGGACAAATAACGTGCATCTGTGAACACTAATAAACACATGGTGTGCATCTGTGAACGCTAATAAACACATGGCGTACATGGGTGCACATTGTAGCATTTGCTACGATCATCTTGCTCTAGACATTATCATACCGTATGAAACATCACACCACACGTTGCAACCATTTTATTTCCTATTTTTGTCATTTGGCATGTTTTCCAACAAATACTTTATAAGTTACATAGCCCATATGGTCTCATGTGGTAGATATTGGCCACGTGTAAGTCCAATCTTTATGTCACCTTGACAGAGACTTTATACCAAATATAGTACTTAATTTGTATTAGAGTAGTTACAGGTAACAGAGACAATACAAAAGATAGATAATAAAGATAGAACAACAATTAGATGTGTATGTGTATCTAAGGCTGTTTTAGTTTAATGAAATGTTATTTACCAAAAAAAAAAAAATAGTTTAATGAAATGTTTATTTTTTTTTATAAAAGAGAAATAAAAATAAAAAAAGGAGCTTATATCCCAAATTTGATCTTGATGGTTATAAATATATGCTCTTATGTTAAGAAAAATGATCAATAATGTGGGATCACGTTGGGCCAAACCTGAACCCAATTAGGGATATCAATGGGCTGGATCATGTTCGACCAAACCAGGTCTTATCATGAAAAAAATAGGCCCTAGTCCACCCAGAGTCCGTTCACAACCCTATCTTTGGAGCCCAAGCCGGCCACTGTGACTATTCCTAGGTTTAAGGCCGAGATTCAGCTGGCCCTATCATTTAAAATCATGGGATTCATGAACATGTTCTTGTAATATACCAAGGCCATATCAATGTTTTACAAGATTTGAATGTCTAGATCTTAGAAGAAAATGGAAAGCGAACTTATACAGGGTTAATAATGGTGCATATGCTATAGTAACTAAATTAAACGGGTCTAAGCGGGGTGACAGGTTGGGTTGGGTTTGGCCCATTTACGAACAGGTCGACAAACCTAAACCCAAACCCAACTCACTTAATAAACGGGTCAATCTTAACCCGTTTAATCGGATTGGGTTCGAACAGGTTGGCGGGTTGGATCATAAATTGCCAGCTCTAATGGGCGGGTTTGCACAAACAATGTTAAACCCAAAGCTTAGGCCAGGCCGGACTCGGACTAACAAAGTTGCTCTTATATGTAGATTATGATCCGGCCCGATCCCAGCATAGCCCGGCCCGTTGCCACTCCGATCTATCTATTTCCTGTCTTGACAAAGGCAAACTCTTTCTGCATTTCACCAACAAAGAAAAGCACGTAGACAGACAGCTGTTCTAAACACTGGGTCCCCCTATCATCTTCACATGTTTTATCTTGATTGGTAAAAGGCGAGAGCATTTCGTCTGGAATAATACAACGAAGACAAACACTCTCTTTCTCGAGAGTTCTTCGTAAAAAGGAGCGTCATGGCGGTTTTTTCTTGAGGTTTCTGCTACGATACGAAGAAGCTTCAGATTCTATCTCTCGATCTCTTGCTCTAAGGAGAAGAAATGGAGCACGATAGGATGCTAGAGAGGGAGAGACTTCAAATCGAGCATATCAGAGAGCTGGAAATGGAGGAGCTACAGATCGAGGAACTCGAAGACGCTCATTCTTCATCCTCAGACGACGATTCCAAGTAAATTTTTTTTTTCTATCGCTTTGTATTTTCAGTATAATGATCATCATCATTTGTATATGTAATTTAGTTTTTTTACATGTTTTGTATGTATGTCCGATCTATTTGAATCTCTTTCCCTCTTATGTGGTTGGGATTTAGGGTTTTCAAATTGCTCGTTACAAGAACCCTAAGTATAGAATTCAGGTTTGTTTTAGTGAGAATCGTTGTAATTGAGAGACATTTAATTATTTTGGAACTTTTTTTCGATTATAGAGTTCGATTCACTTTTGATACAATCACTGAGATGCAAATTTGTTTTGATGAGTGTAAAATTGTAAATTATTGTGAGTTAAGAAGATAGAAGTCTTCAATTGATAAATATGTTGTCTCAGTGATTGTTAGTTGTAGTAATCCAATAAGGCATTATCAGATCAACTTTGGCTATTGTGAGGCATGAAGCCAACGGAAAATAAATTGTTCTCTGAAGGTTTTGGGTTTCTTGATTTTATTTCACATCATATTATTGCCTTACAGATGGAAAAGCTCCTTATATTGTTGAAATTCATTTCCTATTACACATTCTGTAGTTGCATATTTCATACCATTACCACATATCGTGTGAAGTCTGGACAAACCAGTCTATTTCGTTACGTATTTCACTAAATGATGAGGTTGCCATTTATGGTTACCACCATTAAGGAGTACCACCATTAAGGGGTGTAATTCGGTTGGTTTGGTTCCAAACCAAAACCAAACTGAAATATAGTGACCAAAACCAAAAACCAAAAACCAAACCAAACTGAAATAGATTCGGTTTTTGCGTTCGGGTTGGTATGGTTTGATAAAATTAATTGTATTTTATGTACAAAATACACACATAAACATAAAACACACACACACATACATATACATATATAGACATTTATATATTAATCTAGTTCGGTTCGGTTTACATATATTTGGTTAAGTTCGGATTGGTTCGGTTTAATCGAAGCCTAAACCGAAAACCAAACCAAATTAATTCGGTTTTTCAATTTCCAAATCAAAATGAAAAATAAAAGAAACCAAGCCGACTTTTTTCGGTTTGGTTTTCGGTTTAAACCAAACCAGTTGACACCCCTACTGGGAAGTATATCATGGCATATGCTTTTATTTATCCTAATAGACATCTCTGGTGAAGTGACTTCTTTTGGTTCTTTTTGATCTGTTCCACTCGTGTCTGACAAAAGTTTTCGTGTTTTTTTTTTTTATTATTATGAATTAAAGTGTTCATGGGGATGAAGGGGGAGAATCCTACAGTGGATTTACTTTCAACACTTGTTTGGCTTCAATGCATACATATCTCGGCGGTAAGGCAAATGGTGGCTAATGTTGCTTGTTTCCATTTATTTCTCTCTGAACAATCATAATCTTTATATCTCACTTTTATGTAACAGAGGTCGAAGATACACATCATAGGCTAGCTTTCTTTGATGGCGGTGCCGTATTGAAACTTTCAATGTTTTATCTTGAAGGTAATTCTCTGTTTTATTGCTCATACATATAAGACTGTTGTAATCTCTACCAAGTGTTTGTCATTTGTGTTTATCAGCAATACTTTGAACCATGCAAACTGCAAGTTTTTTGACATGTTCTGATGGAAGTAGAAGGTGATATTTTTATATGAAACCTGGACTGCAATCTTTCTGAAATCATTAACAAGTGAAGATTGTTTTTTTTATCAGCAATACTTTTCACTGACTAAAAGCTTAATTGAACCATGCAAACTGCCAATTTTTTGACATGTTCTGATGGAAGTAGAAGGTGATATTTTTATATGAAACCTGGATTGAAATCTTTCTGAAATCATTAACAAGTGAAGATTGTTTTTTACTACAAGGTTTTACTCCAAGCTTCTTTCCAGGTTTTTTAAGAAATGGAATGTACCTTTTAACTTATTGGAAAAAAATTGTCCTAAGGAGATTTTATAATGCTTGTTACAACTTACCCTAGTCATAGTTGATAGCCTTGCAAGGTGGATTTTCAGTTAAATCTAAAGCTGAAGACCGAGAATGAGGTCATGATTCATTCTGTCTAGTTCGATTTTGTCAGGGGTTGTTCTGTTCCCCGAGGCCACCCTTCCTCTCAGAGTCATTCAGCCAAGATTTATAGCTGCTGTGGAAAGAGCATTGAACCAAGCTGATGCCCCTTACACAATAGGTGTGGTATGTGAATTCTCTTTTAATAGAGTTTAAACTCGGTTTCCTCATTGGCTGGGATTTATGTTTCTGGTGTTTCATCTATACATTAGAAGATGTTGAAGCTTTCTTCAGGTTCATGTTCATAGGGATGCTGCTGATGGAAGGCTAAGGTTTGCGACTATTGGGACAACTGCAGAGGTATGGGAGGTGTCCTCCATGTTTGTACATCCACCTATGTTTGAATAAATATTCAGTGCATAGACATCAATGCATGTGGTCTTTGTGGATTTGGCACTTAATGCTAAACTCAGTCTTACTTATAAGACACTTGTTCTATAGATATGTGGATATTTAAATTTCAGAGTTAGAACCAACATTCACAGTTATGTTTTATTAAAGAAATGTTAACAGCTTGGTATGGGATAATATCCTTATTTCCTAACAGTACTTGTCAAACATTTAAAAGTTTATTTTGCCTGTTCTTACAGTTTCTTTTTGTAGTATGCTACATTTCCTGGTCTAGAGCTAATTTATTTTTTGAATTTTGCAAACTCATTAGTTTATAATTACTTCTTGGATTTTGCAATACGGTAAATATAACTTTCATGAAAGTTCTAAACAGCCCTTAAACTTTCAGATATTTTAAATCAGCCCTTAATCTTTCATTAAATTTGATTGGTCCAGTCAGGCTGTACCGGACAGTACGGCGGTTCGTACCAGGACCGACCTGGACATGTCCAGCATCCGGTTCTGGTATATAAAACCTTGTTTTGAAGTGTTGCCACTTGCCAGTTGCACATAAAAGAAATGATTGCTTGACTTTTTGTGTTTGTTCTGTGAAGATTATCAGATGGCGTTAAGCATGAATTAAGATGATGAATTCTAGCTTCTCTTGGTGTTTATAGCTTCATTAATAGTTGTAAAAAACTTGAAATTTTACTATAACTGTATTTCTAATGATATCATTAGTGCTATCCCTAAGAGTCTATTAAACTTGCTAAATCAACTGTTTCAGATTCGACAATACCGGCGATTAGAAGATGGTTCACTGAATGTGGTTACTCGAGGCCAACAACGATTCCGTTTGGGACGCCGATGGATCGACGTGGAGGGAGCAGTAAGAATTGTTTTATATTTAAAAAGTTGGGTCCCGATCTTAACGCTTCCATTCGATATTTCCATTTAGGAAAGCTGATTTAGTGTGAAATTTTTAACTTTTTTTAGCCGTTCGCCGAGGTTCAAATCATTCAAGAAGATCCACCATCAAGGACTCCGCGTGATGCGTTTGGACAACTGGCTTCCGTAGGTAACTTATGGAGCCATAGTCTTGCACATATGCCCTCAGGTACTTCTCATGCTAAACAGCGTGGATATGGGGAGGGAGACAACGATTCAGAGTCAACTTCCGATACAAGTTTTGAGAGTGATCTTTCACCAACTGAAATGAGAGTGTACAGGTCTGCAATTGACCCGTGTCATGTGAATGATAGGATTGATGAATCAACAAGCAGTGATGATGATGAGCTTGTCTTTGAGTCAGAACCTCATATGGGAACATCTCGTATGGATGATTTTGGAAGTTCGTCATGTCACGAGAACATGACCAGAAGTGAAAGTATTACCCTGGGAACTAGGAATGATTCTATTCAAGGAAGGCAATCTCGCAAAGGGGGCGAGTGGAGGAAAGGCTTGGTAGTTACTAACTCAAACTGGTCGCATAGAGCTCCAAGGGCATTTTGGCCCCTTTGGGTTTACCGGATGTATGATTCCTATCATCTTGCTCAAAGGGCAGCTGGTAACCTTACTTAATTCTTTCCTCTGCATTTTACAAGCTAATCAAATGTTTCCAAATGTGTGGCAAGTGAATGATTTTTCAACATTAAATGTGCGTAATTAGGATCTAGGACTAAATCTGTTTTCTACATACACCAGCACCCACATATAATACACACACACAAACATTTGAAAACCACTGGTTGAATCGATTATTCTTAATGATGAAGTTATGTTTCACGTGTTTACAAGGTTTTAATTCTCGGGATCACGGATCGGATCCGGACCGGTACAAAAGTTGGATCACTCATTCTAAAAAAAATAAAAAAATTGGATTGGCCAGACCGGTCACCGGGACGGCGGTATTGGTTGGGACCGGGCGGTATCGGACCGGTCCTGGCCGATACTTGTTGGACCGTTCCATTTATACATTAGAAGAAAAAAACAAAAAAAAAAAACTTTGGATTGGTTGGACCGGTTGTATCGGCCGGTTTGTACCGGTTTCGGTTGAACCAGTCCGATCCAAAGCCACTTGATACAATTGTTGTATCTTGGCTTAGGATCGAACCGCTCCTGGCCGATCCCGTTACAGACCGGCCGATACGGACCGAGTCGGTCCGATCCTTGAAACCATGTGTGTTTATGCGTGTATCATTGGATCTCTTATTTTCTCTTCTTTGGAATTATTTTTTTTATTTATTTTTATTTTTTTGATAAGTAAAGATGTGATATTATAAAAGTATAAAAACATATTACATGTCAGTCAACCCATATACAAGTAAAGTCGACCAAGCTGTCAAACAAAACCCCTTTCTACTATGAAAACAAAAGCTCTTCTACAGCTTCCCCCAACTATTTACAAAATCGCCAAACTCCACTTCGCTAAAATCAGGTAGCACCCTAGCCCAATGAAAAAGATAGGCGGTTGCTTTCTTTCTCAGCTCTCCACTTTGAACCTCCTTTCCTTCAAACACTCTGCAGTTTCTTTCTCTCCAAATAGTCCAACAAATAACATGAGGGCACAAATCCCATAAAGAGTTCCTTCTACTCTTCTTTGGAATTATGAGAATGACCTCCATAATCATAGCTTGTCAGTTTTAGTTGGAATCAAGTATCAAAGGGTTGTGATTTATTTTATTTTATGTTTTTTTCCCCTTTTTGGGACCGTGCAACTTATTTGAGATCCAGAAGGAGCTAAAAATCTTACCTTTTGAGGCACTTAAGTATACTGGTTACTCCTTTTAATAGCTCAAGTCCTGTGTGCACAACGATCTTAAGTTTAGCTTTGGTTTTCACTAGCTCACATTCTTATATGTACGTGTGTATATGTACTTTTTGAGTTATAGTTGAACAAGATTGTGGAATGGATGCTCATTATCATGATTAAATATGGAAAATTTAATTTTAATAGGTATTGGGTGTGAAGTTTGGTATGAATTAAAACCATGATTCTCAAAAGTGATCACTTTTGATATCTTGGATCAATTGTCCATAAATAGGGATGTATCGAGGATGGTGTTGCTCAAGAATTAGAGTTTGATGGCTCAAGTGAAGAGACGCTTCTAGATTGTTATGTGATCAGTACATTCTATTCAGGGGTAAATTCTATTAGTGAGGTATTTTACGTGCTATGCCATATGGAGCAGATAGTTGAGCAACTTAGAAGAAACACATCAACATAATGAGCATAGCCTCAATGAGGATGCTGAGATGGATGTGTGTGAGTCTAAGAAAGATTACATAAGAAACATGTATCTGTGAGAGGTCAATTAAGTTTCCAATATTTGAAAATGTTTTTTTTATACTCTTGGATATGATTCACAAGCTAAACCCATTATTTCACATGGGAGTACTGAATTATGTGCATGTGGGGTGGGGTGGGGGGTAGATTCTTATTGCTTTAATCTGCATCCAAGGAGAGCAACACTCATTCTAAAGGCGTGGATTAATATTTTGGATGTAAAAGCATTGTTAATTTAAACTCTAAAAGTAGTTCGTTGTTATACCTAGTGCTGACTTATTTCTCTCTCATAGTTTGTTTTAGTGTCTCTCATAGTTCAATCAACAAACACTAAAATATTAAATGTTAAATAGCTCTCTTTTTCTCTCTCGATTATATTTTTAAATATCATTATATCCCTTGATATATTGTGCCATATATTGTCTTTCTTTGGGTGGTAATATAAATCCAAGGTTTAATTATAATTTTACAGTTTATGAAAGGATATATGATGATATCAACAAATATTGGCGATATATCACAATATTGAGCAATATATCCCCTTTGTTAATGTGTGCCGACCGTTTTACGTGGTTGAGTAGGGGAAATTTTTACAGTTTTCCCCTATTTCATTCATATCGTCACAAAAATACATAAAAATCCATCAAATCATCATCTAAATACTTGGAATTTTATTTCAAACGACTTATTATATGAATTTGTCACCTCTGTAATTCAAAAGTCATTTTGATGGAGATTTAAGAAGATTGATGTGTTCTTCGTTAATAATTGTAAAAAATTATGATGGTAGGTTTGAGCTTATTTTTTCTTTTTCTCCAGTTGATTTTACATTGAATTGCAAGAAATTGCATGCTAATTTATATATGTGATGGATTAACATGCAATTCATTATGAATTTGTGGATTTGATAGCTGAAAGGTTTGTGAAAACCAATTCTTTTTGGGATTTTCACCTATATATGTAATGTTTAATAGCTGTATGTGTATATTTGAAGACCGATTTGTATTGTTTGCCAAAAAAAAAAAGAAGAAGCAAATTTTTGATTTAAGAATTATTTATTTTAATTATTCTACAAAAATGTTATAAATATATTATTCAGAAGATAGACTTTTAGTGGGTTCAGATGTTTAATATATAAACTAATTGTATCATAAAGTGGGACCAATGTTCTCAACTTTTTTAGCAAACAAATACTGGCATATTATATATTAAAAAATCTATTTTACTTTTCAATTTTAAGAACTATATTAAATGTGAGAGAATTTCAAAAATACTGATTTGTAATGGATAGCTGTTTAGATAATTATTAGGAGACTATCTATGTTGAGGATTGTTGTAATATTACTACTTCATTACCCCCCCTTCCCCCTACAAAATCCCTCAAATTGTATTTGGCTAAATCCAGGTATTGTAGACATTTCCATCCCGGATCATCTTAAGTTTCCCATTTCTCAAAAAAAAAAAAAAAAAGGAGAAAATTAAAATTTTCTTAAAAAATCCAAGAAAATCTGCCTCCATTGTATATTTATTGATTTATATTTTATGGCTTTAAAACTTTCTATGCTTTCTTGCAGTGTTTGAATGACTAGTTATGCATGACATTGTGTGCTTTACTTGTACATGCATTACTTAGTTAATATGTTTTTTGTAATTTTTTAAGTTATTTGAGTGTGAAGTTGTCTAAGTAAAAACCTCACAAAGCTGCAGTCAAAATTTCCTCCTTTCTAACGCTTCTTTCATTTTTCCAATTTTTTGGGCAACATCGATATTTTTGTTTTTGATCGGTAAAAGTATTGTATTGTATTAACATCAATATTTTCCTTGATATGTTGAGCGATATTAACCCTTTCAAAAAAAAGAAGAAGAAAGATTTGGATAAAATTAAAAATTTCTTAAAAATTCAAAAAACAATATGCTTCCATGTATATTTATTGACTAATATTTTATGGCTTTAATACTTTCTATGCTTCTTGGAGCATTTGAATAACCATGACATTGCGTGCTTTACTTGTACATGCATTACTTTGTTAATATGTTTTTCGTAATTTTTGAGTTATTTAAGTGTGAACTTGTCTAAGTAAAAATCTCACAAAGTTGCAGTCAAAATCTCTTCCTTTCTAATGCTTCTTTATTTTCCAATTTTTTGGGCAACATCGATATTTCCCTTGATATGTTGAGCGATATTAATCCTTTCCCTGGATGGTTATATATCTACGGTTATCAATATTTTTTTGATCGGTAATAAAAGTTTGCATTAATTGAGAGCTAAAAAAGCTTAAAAACTGTACAAACAAGTATGTATGTATATGTTACACAACCCACCCAAAGAACGAAAAAAAAATACGTAGCGCAAAGTGTCCCAACACAAACCCCATTTACAGTCAAACTCCAAAAAACTGACCCCCCCAAATTCTGAGAAATTAGAAACCCAAAAATATATCAACTGTAAAGTGTCTTCAATCAGCTTATGTATATCCTTTTCCTGATCCTTAAAAATCCTTTGATTTCTTTCGCATCAAATTGTCCACATAATAGCAGCCAGACATAAGTTCCATACTTCTACTCTTGCCTTTCTTTTTCTTCCTCCAACCCAACTGTTGAGTGCTTCCTTAACATTCTCTTGTTGAACCCAATCTATCTTGAATCTTCTGATGAAAGGGAGCCAAATCTTCCGAGATTCCTCACAATGAAGAAGCAAATGCGAGACCTCTTCCTCCTCTTTCTTACACAAACAACACCTTGAAGCCAAAGACCACCCTCGTCTTTTAAGATTGTCACATGTGAGAATCCTATTCTGCGCAGCAACCCAAAGGAAGAAAGCCACCTTTGAGGGAGTACCCGTATTCCAAATAAGTTTCCATGGACCCTCCCCCCCACCCTCAACCATCATCGAATCATACATAGCTTTAACCGAGAACTTCTCCCCATCCGTCCCTCTCCACACTCTACAATCCCCTCCCTCTCTCACCTTGACTCCTCCTAATCTCTCCACCAAAATAGCTACCTCATCAATCTCCCAATCTAGAATGTTCCTTCTTAACTTTAGATCCCAATCCCACCCATTCCCTTGTCTAATGAGATGATCCTTGTCATTTAAATTAGAAGCAATTGCTGCAATCCCCGGGAATTCCTGAACAATAAAGCTATCTCCGCTCCAAGGATCCTTCCAAAACTTAACTCTATTACCTTCCCCCATACTGAACCTCACTCCCTTCTCAAAAATATCTGAAGTAGAACATATTGCTTTCCAAATCCCCACTCCGAAAGTTTCTCTACTCCTCTTTGTGCTCCAACCCCCGCCCTCTTGCCCATATTTTGCTCCAATATTTAAAACCTTTCTTTTAATGTATTTTTAATTATAGTTGCAATTCTATGTTTTAGAGTGGCTGACATTTCTTACACAAGTTATATCATTACTTTTAATGTAAATTACAAATATTATTTGTAATTAAGATATTATAAGGGTATATAAATTTATACGTGTATATTACATATGTGTAGAGGTTCTTAGTAGATAATTGAATAATCTATTTAAAACCTAAGGTATATAAATCTCTCTCTCTTTCTCTCTTTTGTGCTCTCATTCCTACTATCATTCTTGTCCTTGTTTTGCATCTTGGACACTTGGAACAGAATCTCATTACTTTATATTGGATCAGATTTTCGGATGTCGAAAGTGCTTGAATGCCTTGATTCTGTTATCATTAGTAGCTAATTCAATTATCTATCCTACAAGCCTGATATCTCATATCTGGAATAGTTTGGGAATTATGGGCAAATACAAATAGGGTGTAGCATTCTGACAGGATCCTTAATTCAAGTCTAGGTTTGATTTTTATTGTGTTCTAATTCGTTTTTAAAGAGTATTTAGCATTTGTAAGTTAGTCTTGAGGAAAGATGGATAAGTTGGTCTTTTATTAAAACTTCTATTGATCCATTTCTATTTCTAAAAAGAGAGACAATAAGAAGTTTCTTACAGTTATAAATATATGGAGATTCAGTTACATGATGTGTCATTGAAATGATTTTGAATTTGTGAATTGAATTTGAACCAGAGAGAGATTATGTGCTTTGTTTTGGGAAATGAATATTGAGTTGAGAATTATAGGATTTCTTCATTTCAAAAGCCTTTTTGTTTGATTTCTTTAGAATTCCTACTCTAGATGCCAGATTCTGTACTTGTGGCTATAATCTCTATAGTAACACACTTGGGCTTCCTTTGGAGATTTGGAAGGGGTCTATTGCCATTATGTGAAGTATAGGCTGCTGTCCTACATCAGACGTTTCATGTGAAGCAGATAACTAAGGAAGCACATGTAAGAAGGGTTCATTGTGGAGTCAGTTAAGTATCCAAAAGGGCTAGAGATAAACCAGAAGAGTTTAGATGGAGAATTTTAAAAGATTGGAAGGCATAATTGGATTTTGAGACGATTTTGACAGGTTGGAATGAGAAAACATGATTCGTGTTGCTGACCATGACTGAGAGTTGGGACAAGGAATTATTATTGTTATTCTATATTCTCTCTCTCTCTCTCTCTCTCTCTCTCTCTCTCTCTCTCTCTCTCAATTTCCCAGGTGGTAGGATCCCGTGACTCCTGATTTAGATCTATGTCTTGGTTTATGGGTTGCTAAAACAGTTCACTCACAACTGTGAACACTGAACCAATTTTGACATCTGTAGATGAACCAGGTGTCCTGTTCAAATTGACATTTCCTTGTTATGGTATCTTGTGTATACTATATACTTAGGTAATTTCTTTTATGTTAATATTTTTTGGAAGTGAAAGAGAAGCTGAGATTTACATGATTTAAGGTTCTTCTTTCTGGGTGCTGTCTTTGAATAAGTTGGTATATCAGTTAACATTGAGGTTCTTTCATTTGTAAAAGTTGGTAGTAACCTTAGTTAGCATTTTGCAGATATGTGGAGAAAGATAGTAGGAGTTCCTAGCATGGATGAGCTTGTAAAGAAGCCAGATCTTTTATCATTCTTTATTGCCAGTAAAATTCCTGTGTCAGAATCTACAAGGCAGGAGCTATTGGAGATCTATGGAATCCCATATAGATTGCGTCGGGAAATTGAGATACTTGAGAGCTTTGATTATGTTCGCTGTAAAAATTGTCAGGTAATATACCATTTGTGGTTTTGAAGTTCGTAGCATAAATCAAATTTATAGGGATCTGCTTATGCTTTGCTCTTTCTCTCCCCTCCCTCGATAAATTGCACTATTGGACCTTATTGAATGGTGCTCTCAGCTTAATATTGAACATAACCAAAATTCCTCTTAGCAACCCAGAAATTTCAATTTTCCCTTGAAGGACTATACCTTGATGTGTATTTATCCATGATCTCACGTACTTGATTTGTCATTTGGGTGCATTATTTCTACAGTTCTGGAATGAAGGGTTGGGAGTCTTGGGACTGTCAGTTTTGTTTTGCTATTTATTTGTGGTGATCAGTTATTCTTTTCCTTCTATCAGACTGTAATTGCGAAGCGAAGTGATATGTTAGTGATGTCTAGTGATGGTCCTCTTGGTGCTTATGTGAACCCAGACGGTTACGTGCATGAGATTATGACTCTCTACAAAGCAAATGGCTTGGCTCTCATTGGACTTCCTGTTAATGATTACAGCTGGTTTCCTGGGTATGAACTTAACCTTCTTTTTCTCTATTAATATATTATGATCAAGTGATTTCATTCCCCAAGGAAGCACTAGAGGACTTGTACCTGATAATAATAGGCAAATGGAAAACTCTTAACATTCAATAAAATGGCTGGATAAATTACGTGTCCTAAATGCATTCATTGTAATTCGTGACATTCTTTTCTGTTAAATGATGTGCCAAATCTGATGGGGATTAATCAGCAGTAGTAGGAAAGCTTGTCACTAACTTTATACGATCAATCTCAATTTAATGATTCAGTTTGATCACGATCCTATTGCTTTTACCATCATACATGCCATGGAACAGTACCCCTGATAAGCTATGTTGCATAGGTATGGGCAAGTGTGTCAGAGTCCGACACGGATACGAGGTGTCGGATTCGGAAAACCATAAAAAATAGGATTCGAGGACACGACTATATATTTAAATTTTTATTTTTTTAAATAATTTATTCTTCTTCTTTCTTCTTCTGTTGGTGTCCGAATCCGTGTCTATACGTCCGTGTCCACACGTATGGACACTGGATTCGGTATGCTGAGGGAAGTGTCCATGTAACATAGTTGATAAGGCTTCTATTGTGTATTATAACTTTATTGTATGAGATAAGGTACTGCATTAGCATGTTTGGAGTGATTAGCAACCAGTATCCAACACTCTTCTCTACTCGGTGACTGTTACTGGGTACCATCTCACAGACCTTTACATCGATTATGTGATATTAAAGAAAGAATACTATATAAAGTTGACCAAGTTATTTTACTTTGTTTCATCTTTAAACTTGTTTTGTAGGTATTGAGAGAGAGAGAGAGAGAGAGAGAGAGAGAGAGAGAGAGAGAGAGAGTTTCTTGATTCCTCTAGTTTTGCTGTATATTTTCTGCTAATGTTGCCAGAAAGATTATTTTAAGCCTGCCTTTGATGTATACCTCCCAGGGGTTCTTGTCGTTCTATTAAGTCTCAATAAAACCAATTTTGCAGGTATGCATGGACAATCACCACTTGTGCCACTTGCGAGTCACAAATGGGTTGGCTTTATACAGCCACAGACAAGAAGCTGAAGCCAAGATCATTTTGGGGGATTCGGAGTTCCCAAGTAGCAGATGACATGCGTTGAATACCAGAAAATCCAACCTTTGTTCCTATACAGACGGCACATCTCTCTGTATGTATTCTGCTTTCCTTTAGAATCTTAAAGAACACATGTTCTTAATTTTGGTCAAACCAGTGTTTGATTTTTGTTGGTTTCAATGTTTAACTATACTTGGTAACAGTTAGTGGAGAATCTGCTGTGATCCAGCCTGAATGAAGGATCACACGCGAAATGAGATAATAATACCTTACCTACTTGGAATTAGGGGTGTCAATTGGTTTGGTTTAAACCGTAAGAGCCTAACTGAAAAAGTCAGTTTGGTTTGGTTTTTTTCATTTCGGTTTGGAAAATGAAAAACTGAATTAATTTGGTTCGGTTGTTGATTCAGGCTTCAATTAAACTGAATCAAACAGAAAATCGAACCAAAGTTAACTAAATATATGTAAACCGAAACGAAGCGAAACAAACTAGACTAACATACGTATTGTATATGTATGTGTATTTAGTACATAAAATAGGATTAATGTTGTCAAACCTAACCAAACCGAACCTAAAAACCAAATCTATTTCGTTTTGGTTTGGTTTTCGGTTTTTGGTCACTATAGTTTGGTTTCGTTTTTGGTTTTGGTTTGGTTTTTGGTTTAGTTCATTATATTTCAGTTTGGTTTTGGTTTGACCACTAAACCAAGACAAATCGACCAAATTACGCCCCCTACCTGGAATGCTATTAGTTGTTCGTTGGCTTGCGTGACATTCTTTTCTCTCCTTCCTCTATTTTCTACAGGCATTAGGCAAGTTGGGTGGAACTGTTTTATTATATGACCGGAAATTTTCTGTAAACATGGTGGCAGTCGTAGACTGGTTTGGTTCAGAACCAATTTTGTACAGCTTTTGTGAATTACAAATGCCCAAAATACCCTTTAATTTATTATATTTTAAAGGTATTTATTCTTTAAATTATTTTTAAAATATTAGAAGATTTTTATATTATCAATGTCTGTACATAGAATTACCTGAAAGCATTAGGAAGCACTCAGAAATCTTTTAAAACAACAAAATTAATATAGAAATTTTCTTGCATAATTTTAATTCTAAAATTCTTTAATAATAAGAGTTAAATCTTAAAAATAAATAACTGAATATATAAGTTTAACTCAATAATTAAAAGACTAGGAAACACCCAAAATACCTTCTAAAAGTAATTTAAAATAGTTTAGGAAGGAAAGTGAACTGATGAAGTTTGGTTGTTTGTAGGATAAGTCTGTACTTTGGTAAAAAAAGTGTTTATCTAATTTTGAATATTGAAAACACTTTTATTTTTTTAACTAAGTATTTAAATGTCTTATTATGTTAATAAAACAATTCTTTTTTTTTTTTTTTTTTAAAAATACATGATAAAATTATTTTTTATTTTCAATATTCCCTTGAGTAGTAAGAAAGAACAAGGAATAATCTTTAAATTTGTCACTTTTTATTATACCAAACCTTCATATATCCATATTTCAAAACACATAAGAAGAGTCTTTTAAGTCCTAACTCCCTAACTCAATATTTATATATAGAAAGACTAAAAAAATATCTTAAAATAACAATTAAAAATTCATCAAAAATCATATGAAAAATGTTCCTAACACCTAAACTTAGAATCATCAAATCAAAGCAACATGTGTGGTGCTCCTACCTACCATTGTGAGAAAAATGAAAAAAACAACAACACATGAGTTGTGCCGGGGACCAAAACAGCAACATGAAAGGAGCCGAACAGAGAGTTCCATTTTTAAATATTTAAAAAATTATGAAATAAAAGGCTCCAATCCCCTTATTTGGGTCATTGAGCCTTGACACCTTCCTTCTGGCTCACTATATAAGCTGCAGGCGGCAGGTTCGCAGCTTAGGCTGCAGCTATTTAACATTTACTTGTTCAATCTCTCTCTCTCTCTCTCTCTCTCTCTCTCATTTCTATCTTCGGCTGTTTCGCCGGGAGTACTTCAATTTCAATATGGCATCAGTGTATCCAATCGATCTCTGCTTCGACCTCGATATCGTTCTGACAAGATCGGAGAACTCAGGTGGCATAAAAAATTCGGATTATTTGGTGGCTGAGATGCCGACGATTTCCACCGTTGATGTTTGTACAGTGTGCATGGAAGGACTTGAAAGAAGCAAAGACGGTAGGCAAACACCGTGTGGCCATGCCTACCACGCTAGTTGTATCTCTACGTGGCTTTCCCTCTGTAACTCTTGCCCTCTCTGCCGTTGCACCATCTCCGGCGAAGCCTGATCGGAAAATTTGTTTTCTGTTTGGATACGTTTTGATCTTTTTCTATTTCGTCCTTTTGTGTACTTTTTCCACTTGAATTCAACGGGTTGGTGAGATATCGTTTACCTTATCCTATTATTATAAGGGGTAATGTTTCTATGCTTCTACTTCTATTATGATTTTTGTTTCATTTGCTACTCTCACCGTTGGATCCTGATCAATTGGATAGAATTCAAAATTAAAAAAAGAAAGAAAAAGTTGCTATCTGTCCGGCCATGAATAAGTAACTGATGCGACCAATCCAAGCCGTTCAACTGATAAGTGGGCATGATCTATGAACTGACCAAAATGTCTTTTTGATGTACACTGGAAGGAGGAATGACAATGGGGCGGGTCAAACAAGCAACCTGTCCTGCCCCATCCCTGAATAGGTCGGATTTGGTAAGATAGTAATAAGGTTTAATATTAGAGCTAAAGTTTTGGTCCTTTGGATTCAAGTATACAGGGGTGGGTTAGCTAGGGTTTGCCAAAATCCGCTTGACTGTCGTCCTAAGTGCAAATTCAACCGTGTCGTGCCGTGCCGTGCCTGGATTCATGGCCCACGGCAAGCGCGACACAGTCTAGTCATGCTTTGTGCCTGAGTGTCACGTCGTGATGTGCCCAGGGTGTCCAAGAAGTTTGGCACGGCACGAGATGGATCTTACCGTGCCGTGCCGGCCCGATCCAACATGATTCAGTCGTGCTTGGGGTTCATGGCCCATGGCATGGCTCAACCTGCCCAATGCAGACCAAAGCATGACCAGGAACGGAACCGCATGACCCATCCTTTGTGCCTGCATGTGGGGTGTCCAAGAAGTTTGGCTCGGTACATCATTGTATGGATCTTGGGAGGTAAACCTTGCGCTTCGCATCCTTTACAGTGAACTACTTACAGCGATCCATACAGCGCCGTTGGATCGCTGCCACGTGCATAGGTAAGGGGTACCAATGTTATAGAAGGGGTACCAAGGTGAAAGGAGGGGTACCAAGGCTATTTTTTCGCAGAAAAAATACATAACGTAACGGGGTTATGTATTTATTTTTGTTGAAATTTTTTTTCCTCTTTCCTTTTTGACTTCTCACCAAACGTCTCTCAAAGATGTTGGGAAAGGTCGTGCTTCACCTAATTTTTTTTCCTCTCCTTTTTTTATGTAACGACTGTGTTGCCAACAAAGTCTCATCTCCATCTCTATCCAACCATTCTCATCAAGCGCATCTCATCTCCATGTTTTCTCTAGAGAATATAATATCTACATTCAAACATTCTCATCTCCATATTTTCTCTAGAGGAACGAGTATCTCCATCCATCCATTTTCTCTTTGATGTACGAAGGTTTTTTCATTAGTATCAATTTGTACTCTCCTTCACGTTTGCCGGTTACCATCTTCACATTTGCAGGTATGGCTCTTCTTATTTACACGCTTTTTGTTTGTTAAATTGCCTCTAAGCCCAGGATACCCTTATTTAGCCTTGGGTACACTCAATGAACCATGCTAACTATCCCATGGGTACACTCAATGAACCCTTTGGGTACCTTGTACATAACCCTGTCATTCAAAAACTCATGAGTATCCTAATTTAAGCTTTGGGTACCCTGTAATTATCAACCACTAGGTACTCAAAGCTTAGTTGAGGGTACCCAAGGCTAAAGCAACAATAAAGTATCCAAGTTCAACTTGGGATATGTACAAGGTACCCAAGGCTTAAATGAGGGTATCTATTTAAGCCTCATTTAATAATATTATTAATATAATATTTAAAAATTAATGTTAATATAATATAAATCATATAATTGTTTATCTGTTATTGAGAATCTGGGGCAGATTGGTTTGGACCTTGTCATTCAAAAACTCATGGGTACCTTCATTTAAGCCTTGGGTACCTTGTAATTATCAACCACTAGGTACCCAAAGCTTAATTGAGGGTACCCAAGGCTAAAGGAACAATAAAGTATCCAAGTTGAACCTGGGATATGTACAAGGTACCCAAAGCTTAAATGAGGGTACCCATTTAAGCCTCATTTAATGATATTATTAATATAATATTTAAAAATTATTTTTAATACAATATAAATCATATAATTGTTTATCTGTTATTGGTAATTTGGGGCAGATTGGTTTGGAACAAAAATTGTGGAAATGTGTTCCGATAAGCATAGTGGTTTGAATGAAGGAAAGCAAATTGAGTATGTACCCCAAATTGGAAAGGA
>JAUPMG010000010.1:3931351-3943076 GCA_031762675.1 Pachysandra terminalis
CAATTAAAAGATATATAAAACTAGAAATCAAGTACCATATCTATGAGGGGGAAAAGGGAAATATGGGGGAAATGATGGGGAAATGAGGAAATGTGTTAAAAAAAACTGAAAATTTTTCCCATGTCGCCGACATGTCGCCCATGTCACTGACATGTCGCTGACAGCTGACATGTCGTCCATGTCGCTCATGTTGCCGCAAAACGACATAATACTCATATGTCGTGTCGCCACCTGGGGAAATGGCGACATGTCGCCGATATTGCATTCCTTGCCTAACAGTACTTGTCCAACATTTAAAAGTTTATTTTGCCTGTGCTTGCGGTTTCTTTTTTTAGTATGCTACATTTCATGGTCTAGAACTAATTTATTTTTTGAATGTTGCAAACTCGTTAGTGTATAATTACTTCTTGGATTTTGCAATACGGTAAATATAACTTCCATGATAATTCTAAACAGCCCTTAAACTTTCAGATATTTTAAAACAGCCCATAATCTTTCATTAAGTTTGATTGATCCGGTCAGGGGACAATACGGCGGTTCTTACCAGGACCGACCAGGATATCTCCAGCATGCGGTTCTGGTATATAAAACCTTGTTTTGAAGTGCTGCCACTTGCCAGTTGCACATAAAAGAAATGATTGCTAGACTTTCTGTGTTTGTTCAGTGAAGATTATCAAATGGCGTTATCCATGAATTAAGATGATGAGTTCTAGCCTCTCTTGGTGTTTATAGCTTCATTAATATTTGTAAAAAACTTGAAATTTTACTACAACTGTATCCCTAATACCATCCCTAAGAGTTTATTAAACTTGCTAAATCAACTGTTTCAGATTCGACAGTACCGGCGATTAGAAGATGGTTCATTGAATGTTGTTACTCGAGGCCAGCAACGATTCCGTTTGGGACGCCGATGGATCGATGTGGAGGGAGCAGTAAGAATTTTTTTATATTTAAAAATATTGTCACGCTCTTTATCGCCTTCATTCAATATTTCCATTTAGGGAAGCTGATTTAGTGTGAAATTTTCAACCTTTTTCAGCCATTCGCCGAGGTTCAAATCATCCAGGAAGATCCACCATTAAGGACTCCGCGTGATGCGTTTGGACAACTGGCTTCCATAGGTAACTTATGGAGCCATAGTCTTGCACATATGCCCTCAGGTGCATCTCATGCTAAACAGCGTGGATATGGCGAGGGAGACAATGATTCAGAGTCAACTTCTGATACAAGCTTTGAGAGTGATCGTTCTCTAACTGAAATGAGAGTGCACAGGTCTGCAATTGACCTATTTCATGTGAATGATAGGATTGATGAATCAACAACCAGTGATGATGATGAGTTTGTACTTGAGTCAGAACCTCATCTGGGGACACCTCTTATGGATGATTTTGGAAGGTCGTCACAACCAGGTCATGGGAACATGACCAGAAGTGAAAGTGTTACCCTGGGAATTAGGAATGATTCCATTCAAGGAAGGCAATCTCGCAAAGGGGACGAATGGAGAAAGGGCTTGATAGTTGCTAACTCAAATTGGTCGCATAGAGCTCCAAAGGCATTTTGGCCCCTTTGGGTTTATCGGATGTATGATTCCTATTATCTTGCTCAAAGGGCAGCTGGTAACCTTATTCTTTCCTCTGCTTTTGACAAGCTAATCAATTTTTTCCAAATGTGTGGCACGTGAATGCATTTTCAACATTAATTGTGCTTAATTAGGATGTAGGACTAAATCTGTTTATATCTCTACGTACACCCACACCCACACCCACATATAATACACACACATTTGAAAGAGAAGCTGAGATTTACATGACTTAAGGTTCTTTCTGGGTGCTGTTTCGAATAATTTGGTATATCAGTTGACATTGAGATTCTTTCATTTGTAAAAGTTGGTAGTGACTTTAGTTAACATTTTGTAGATATGTGGAGAAAGATAATAGGACTTCCTAGCATGGATGAGCTTGTAAAGAAGCCAGGTCTTTTATCATTCTTTATTGCCAGTAAAATTCCTGTGTCAGAATCTACAAGGCAGGAACTACTGGAGATATATGGAATCCCATATAGATTGCGCCGGGAAATTGAGCTACTCGAGAGCTTTGATTATGTTCGCTGTAAAAACTGCCAGGTAATATATCATTTGTGGTTTTGAAGTTTGTAGAATAAATCTAATTTATAGTAATCTGCTTATGCTTTGCTCTTTCTCTCCCCTTCCTCAATAAATTGCAGTATTGCACCTTATTGAATGGTGCTATCTGCTTAACA
This sequence comes from Pachysandra terminalis, assembly GCA_031762675.1. Lineage (NCBI taxonomy): Eukaryota > Viridiplantae > Streptophyta > Magnoliopsida > Buxales > Buxaceae > Pachysandra > Pachysandra terminalis. The sequence continues at coordinate 3,933,611 of JAUPMG010000010.1, forward strand.
TTGCATAACCAAAATGCCTCTTAGCAGCCTAGATATTGTCAGTTTTCCCTTGAGGCTCTGTTTGTTTTGGCGGAAAAGCCGGAAAAGAAAAAAAATAAAATTCAGGAAAATAATATAACAGAATTTTTTTTTCCATTTGTATATTTTCTGTTGTTTGGGATAAAAAGAAAAAAAACAGAATTCAGAATCATTAATGGGCATGGGAAACTATCCGTTTGCATATTTTCTGTTGTTCGGGTGCATTATTGCTGCAGTACTGGAATTAAAGGGGTTGGGACTATCAGTTTTGCTTTGCTATTTATTTGTGGTTCTGATCAGTTTTTCTATCCCTTTACTCATACTGGAATTAAGGGGTTGGGGCTATCAGTTTTGCTTTGCTATTTATTTGTGGTTCTGATCAGTTTTTCTATCCCTTTTCTCAGACTGTAATTGCAAAGCGAAGTGATATGTTGGTGATGTCAAGTGATGGTCCTCTTGGTGCTTATGTGAACCCACATGGTCACGTGCATGAGATTATGACTCTCTACAAAGCAAATGGCTTGGCTCTCATTGGACTTCCTGTTAAAGAATACAGCTGGTTTCCTGGGTATGAACTTAACCTTCTCTTTCTCTATTAATATATTATGATCAAGTGATTTCATGCCCCAAGCAATAGAGGACTTGTACCTTGGGGTGCAACTCAGTTCGGTTTTGTTCGGGTTGACATCAACCCAGAACCAAACCAACATTGGTGAATGTTAACCCGAAACTGAACCAAGCCGAATTGAGAACTGAACTTTCCAATCCGAAAATTGAATCGAATTGAAATGAAAAACCCTAGATCCAACCCAACCCACATTGCAGTTTCGATTCGGTTTGGGTTGGATTAATACACTACAGCTCGGATTTTGGTTCGGTTCGGTTTAACAGAGGCTTCAATCCAAAACCAAACCAAATATCTAGAAACCCAACCCAACCCAAACTAAAGTCAGTTTGGATTGGTTCGGCTTCGGGTTTAACCAACCCAAGTTGCACCCCTACAATTGTACCTGATAATAAATTAATAATAGGCAAATGGAAAACTCTTGATATTCAATTAAATGACTGGATAAATTATGTGTTTCCTAAATTCTTGCATTGTCATTCGTGACATTCTTTTCCATTAAAAACAGACTAGCTGTACGACCCAGTAACATTTAGAGAGTGCCACATTCTCCTATTAAGTGAGATGTTGCTGTCTTGTGATGTGCCTTCTTATGGGGCTTAATCATCAGTAATAGGAAAGCTGGTCACTAACTTTATATGATCAATCTCAATTTAATGATTCAATTTGATCATGATCCTATTTCTTGTACCATCATGCTTAATATATCTAAATGCCATGGAACAGTGTCCCTTGATAAGGCATCTATTCTGTATTATGGCTTTAATGCATGAGATAAGGTAGCGCATTAGCATGTTTGGAGTGATTAGCAACCGGTATCCAAAAGTCTTCTCGACTCGGTGACCTTTTCATCCATTGTGTGATATTAAAGAAAGAATACTATATAAAGTTAACCAAGTTAGTTTACTTTGTTTCATTTATAAATTTCTTTTGTAGGTATTGAGAGAGAGTTTTCTTAATTGCTCCAGTCTTTGTTGCATATTTTCTGCTAATGTTGCCATATAGATTATTTCAAGTCTGCCTTTGCTGTGTACCTCCCAGGGGTTTCCTGTTGTTCTATTAAGTCTCAATAAACCAATTTTGCAGGTATGCATGGACAATCACCACTTGTGCCACCTGCGAGTCGCAAATGGGTTGGCTTTTTACAGCCACAAACAAGAAGCTGAAGCCAACATCGTTTTGGGGGATTCGAAGTTCCCAAGTAGCAGATGACATGCGTTGAATACCAGAAAATCCAACTCTTTCCTATACAGACGGCACATCTCTCTGTATGTATTCTGCTTTTCTTTAGAATCTGAAAGAACACCTGTTCTTAATTTTGTTCAAACCAATGTTTGATTTTTGTTGGTTTCAATGTTTTAACTATGGTAAGAGTTGGCGGAGAATCTGCGGTGATCCTGCCTGAATGAGATAATAACACCTTACCTACTTGGAATTAGGTGTGTTAATTAGTTTGGTTTAAACCAAAAACCGAAAGAGCCAAACTGAAAAAGTCAGTTTGGTTTGGTTTTTTACATTTCGGTTTGGTTTTGGTTTGGAAAATTATAATCCGAATTAATTTGGTTCAGTTTCCGGTTTTTGCTTTTATTAAATCGAATCAAACCAAAAATCAATCGAAACTCAACTAAATATATGGAAATCGAACTGACCACTAAACTGAATCAAATGTATCAAATTACACCCCTACATGGAATGCTAATAGGGTACGTTTGGATCGCATGAATTCAAAGATACATGAGAATTAGAATGCATATCAATTATAAATCTCATGATTTCAATTTCATATGTATTGAAATTTTGTTTTTTGGTTGATATGTTACTCATTGTGTAATTTATCTAATTTGTATAGCAGTGTATATTTTTTTTACTATTTTTTATTTAACTTAGGTGATGGATTATCTTACAAATAGGGATGACAACAAGGTTTAATGTACCGGGACTATGTATCGGAACGATCCTGGCCGGTTTTGGTCCAGAATGACAGTCTTGACCAATCTAGATCCGATTGTCAGACCAGTCGCCGGATCGACAGGACCAATCGCCGGTCCAAATCGAAACCGGTTTAGTGGGTTACCCTTTTAAACCACTCCAACGAAATACTTAATTTACATGGGAATTACAATAAACACCCCTAAGGTGTGAATTATAATTCTCATGAATCGTTTGGGTACCTTTTTTTTTCCATGCGAATTTTAATTTCCGTGGGAATTGGTCATCCAAACGCAAGAATTGAAATTCACACTTGCCAATTCCAATTCTCACCCTTGAATTCCTGTGCTCCAAATGGACCCTTAGTTGATTTGTTGGCTTGCGTTACTTATCTCTCTTTCCTCTATTTACAAGCATCAGGCAAGTTGGGTAGAACTGTTTTATCATATGACCCGAAATTTTCATTAAACAGGGTGGCAAGCGTAGGCTAGTTTGTTTCAGAACCAAAATTGTACAGCATCATTTGTAGGCCAATTTCGTGTATCATCAGTTCATTCTTATGGTTGGTGGTGATGTTCTATGGGCGATGGTGGACTCTATCTAGGCCCATAAGATCTATACTACTAATAAAAACATGAATTACCTTAATTTTATTTATTTATTTTTTTTTGTGAATTTCAAATGCTCAAAAGACTTTTTAATTTATTATATTTTAAAGGTATTTATTCTTTAAATTATTTTTAAAATATAAGAAATTTTTTATATTATCAATGTCTGGACATAGAATTACCTCAAAGCATTAGGAAGCACTCAAAAATCTTTTAAAACAACAAAATTAATATAGAAATTTTCTTGCTTAATTTTAATTCTAAAATTCTTTAATAATTTAAAACTTTTGATGTATTAAGAGCTAATCTTAAAAGAAAGATATTTAAAAAACTAGGAAACACCCAAAATACCTTCTAAAAGTAATTTAAAATATTTAGGAAAGGAAGTGAACTAATGAAGTTTGGTTGTTTGTAGGATAAGTCCAACTTAAATTGCAATTTACTATCTTGTCTTTTGGTTTTTTCTCTTATGTAAAAAAAGTGTTTTTCTAATTTTGAATATTGAAAACACTTTCATTTTTTTAACTAAGTATTTAAGTGTCTTATTATGTTAATAAAGCAATTATTTTCTTTTTTTTTTTTTAAAATACATGATAAAATTATTTTTTTATTTTCAATGTTCCCTTGAGTAGTAAGAAAGAACAAGGAATAATCTTTAAAGTTTGTCACTTTCAATTATACCTTACCTTCATATATCCTTATTTCAAAAAACATAAGAAGAGCCTCAAGTCTTATATATATAAAGAGGTTATTGGAGGTTTATCTGGTCGTTAACTTCAGGGTTTCAGGGATTAGTCGTGGTACGTGCAAGCTGGTCGGGATATCCCGGTTATCAAAAAAAAAAATTTATATATAAAAAGACTAAAAAAATATCTTAAAATAAAAATTAAAAATTCGTCAAAACTCATATGAACAATGTTCCTAACACCTCAACTTAGAATCATCAAAGCAGCATGTGTGGTGCTCCTACTATTTAGAGGGGAAAAAAAAACAGAACAAAGCATGGGTTGTGCTGGAGACCAAAAACAGCAACTTGAAAAGAGCTGATCAGAGAATTCCATTTTGAATATTAAAAAAATAATGAAATAAAATGCACCAAGCCACTTATTTAGGACCCTTATTTGGGGCCTTGACACCTTCCTGGCTCATTCTCTCTCTCCACGCTTCTTCCTTTCGGCTCGCTGTATAAGCTGTAGCTATTTAACATTTAATTGTTCAACCTCTCTCTCTCTCTCTCTCTCTCTCTCTCTCTCTCTCTCTCATTTCTATCATCGCCTGTTTCGCTCTGAATACTTCAATATGTCAACGAGCCGAACTTGAGCTCAATATTTAGGCTCGCGAGCCGAGCCTGAGCTCAAAAAAATGCTCATCATTTTAACGAGCTTAGGTAGGCTCAGTTCGGTTAAAGTTCGGCTCGGTCTTATATATCGTATATAAATTTGTATATTATAGGTATCATATATATAAATATAAATATAAATATGCATAATATTAATTGTTAAATAAAAAATTAATTAGTGACATGCTTAAGTCAAAGTTATTAAAAAACCATAATTAACTTAATTGAATTAGTGCTGAATTTACTAAAAAAAAAAAAAATTATTGCTGAATTGTTTTTTTTTCTATGCTTTTAACGAGCCGAGCTTTTCACGAGCCGAGCTTGAGCCTTGAAAAAATAGCCAAACTTGAGCCCGAGCTTGGCAAAGCTCGGCAAGGCTTAGCTTGAGCCCGAGCTTGGCAAAGCTCAGCTCGTTTACACCCCTAATGTGACCAATCCAAGCCGTTCAACTGATAAGTGAGCATGATCTTTGAAGTTTGAACTGACCAAAATGTCTTTTGATGGACACTGGAAATAGGACTGAAAATGGGTCGGGTCAAACAAACAACCCGTCCTGTCCCATCCCTAAATGAATCGGATTTGGTCCGGCCAGCCCCATTTGTATTCAAGTATAGAGGGGTGGCTTAGCTAAGGTTTGGCAAAACCCGTTTGATTGTCATTTTAAGTGGAAAGCATGTCAAATAGGTGTGTATAATGGGCCGGGTCACCCCAGCCCATCATGATTCAGCCGTGTTGTGCCATGCTGAGATTCATGGCCCACAGTACCGCAAGCACGAGTCATGACTCATGACACAGTCTAGTTGTGCTTCTTATCTACGCGTCGTGCAGGGTGTCCAAGAAGTTTAGCACGGCACGATATGGATCTTATCATGTCGTGCCAGCCCGACCCAATATGATTCAGTCATGCTTGGGGATCATGGCCCACGGCACGGCCCAACCTGCCCCAATGCAAGCCGAAGCATGACCAAGCATGGAACCGCATGACCCATCCATGCATTGCTTGGTGCCTACAGGCCTGGGTGTCCAAGAAGTTTGGCACGGCACGACACTGTATGGATCTTACTGTGCCGACCTGGCCCGGCTCAACACGTACATCTGGCCTGGCCCGGCCCAACACGTACATCCCTAATGTCAGTACTACTCAATTTTCATAAAAAAACAATAATAATAAAAATAAAAATAACAGGCACAACATCACTTATTAGTATTTGAATTTTGGATCCTCATGGTTAATAAGATAATATACCACAAATTTAGGGGTAATCTGGTCAAAATTTCAAATTTACTACTCTCAAGGTAACTTATCTGAGTTTTATTCAAGAAACTTGACTGCGTTATCGAATCAAAACCGAGATTGATAAGAACATGTCTACCACAGATCCAAAGTAGCTTTCTCAAGTTTGCGAGCTACAGGGAAGCTTCAAGCTTCTAATCACATTGGCTCATCTATTCATTCGTTGATCTTCCTACAATATTTTTCAAATTGGTCTTCTTTGGACATTGGGGGTCCCATATCTTCTAGAACATGAAAACTACTTAGCAACATGGTTGCAGCATGCATCCATGTGCGTCACATGTTTACAAGCATAAACGGATGCGCATTATGTGTTCAAATGTCATCGCGTGTTCTTGATATCTGGACTCAATAACGTGTTTATGGCATCCATGTTTCAGATTATATGCTTTCGACATTTGAAAAGCAAAAAATTCACAAACACATCTTATCTACAACCTGTTGGAATTATAACTCAGAATAATGATCAGATAGTACTTGTACATCACACGAATCCGGATCTGCAACGAAAGATTTTTAATAAGTCGGAAAACGTCTCACGTCAGAATATGTGATTACTAGATCCACATACAATGAATTCACACTCAATCGACGTAGGGCTTTGTATGGAACCCTAATAGTAAAATCAGATCTATGTAGAAAGAAGAGATGAAAAAAAGAAAAAGTTATCTAGGGATGGATTCCCAAAAATGTGAATAGAGAGTTATCCACATCCACACGTTTAATCGAGTATGGACGTCCCATTAAGTGGGGACCTCGGGTCGGCCCAAACGGGTCGACCCATCTCTAAAATCCAACACTGTGCGTGTGAATTGAACCAAACCTACAAGCTGAGAGTGTGAGTGTATGTTTATGGCACACACAACGTACATGCGTTAAGGGTTTCTGAAAGTAGTGTCCCAAAATCCCACTGGATGGGCCTTGAATTGTTTCATGATAGAGCTGACAATTTCCAACCCAACCCATCAATCCGCCCAAGTTTTAACGGGTTTGGGTTAAGCCATCTGATCCGTCGGGTTATTAGACTATATGTTTTAATATACATACACACATACATAAAGTAAGGGGTAGAGTATTTTCTTTCTCATTTTCCCTCTTCCTTTCTTCTATCTTGTATGATAAAGCTAGGTTGCTAACTTACTATGATAGAACTAGGTTGCTAACTTAGAGGCTGGAGCATTAGAAAAAGAAAGTAGAATATTGTAAGATATACATTATTATTGTTTACATGAAATTAAATAAGATTATAGAAAAAAATAAATATTAAATTACGATATCAATTCAACTCGTAATCAGGTTTATTATATAAGATATTAGGTGAGAAATTTAAAAATAAATAATAAAAAATTAGTAAAATCAAACCGGTCATGACAGGTTGGGTGTGAGTTTTATTATTTCAACCAGTTTATTAAACGGGTGGGTTTGGGTTGATTGCTTAGCCGTTAATACTCTTTATCAACCTGACCCAAACCCGCCCAAATACCCTACCCCTTACTTTATATATATATATATATATATTAAAACGTATAGTATATTAACCCAATGGGTTAGACAGCTTAACTCAAGCTCGACCCGTTTATTTGCGGATTAAAAACACTCAACTCAAACTCAACCTATACGTTGAAAACTTAAATCCAAACCCGTTAAAATTCGGTTGAAAACTTAAATCCAAACCCGTTAAAACTCGGACGGGTTAGAAATTGCCAGCGCTATTAATATCTAATATACACAATAAAAACCTTTTTATTGAAATACTCTAACACAACATGCACTTGAAGGTCCAAAGTGAGACAATTTAAATACTCTAACACAACATGTTCTGAAGGTCCAAAGTGAGACACTTTAAATACTCTACACAACATGTTCTGAAAGTCCAAAGTGAGACATTGTATCATCTAAGTCAGATTACACCTTCTATTAGTATATTAGACACTACAAAAGTCTACTATCACCTTCACATGATATTAAAAGCAGTATAGTTTATAAAAGAAGAAGTAATAAACAAAAAGCCAAAGGTTAGTAAACAGTCAACCCTAAACAAATCCCAACATGTGAAGTATGAACATCATTAATTATGTTTTGTATTAATTAATTTCATTCACCAGATCGAAACGATCCAGTCTGTATCGGGATCGGTCAAGACCGGTCCGATCCTAAGCCACAATACAATTATTGTATCAAATAGTTTTGGATCGGACCAATCCAACTAATACTGGTATGGACTAGCAGGTACAATCGGTCTAACCGATTGAAGAATTTAAACCCAAATCCGTTAAAACTCGGACATGACACAATAAAAACCTTTTATTGAAATACTCTAACACTAACATATCCTGAAGGTCCAAAGTGAGACACTTTAAAGCTGCGTTTCACCCGACTTGTGCTTTTGGATAAGTAGCTCAATGAGAGCACTTATCCATAGCAGCAATAAACTGTTTACTTAAAGTTTGATAAATACATTTATTTAAGTGTTTATAAAAGTTTAGAGATAAAATAAGTATTATAAAAATATTATTAAAATTTAAAAATAATATTTATTTAAATGCTTATAAAAGGTTAGGATTAAAATAGGTATTATAAAAATATTAAGTAAAGTTTAAAAATAGATGACCGCATTAGTAATAGGAGACGCTGTCCTTAACAGTTTCTTCTTATGGGTAGCATTCATCTCCTGTTTATGGGGTAAGTGCACTGTTTATGGGGTAAGCACTTACCCCCATAAACAGTACGCAAACTTTCAATTTTAAAAAAGTGTTTCAATAAGCTATACGTTGAAATACGCAATTATATAAGCCGAGCCAAAAGCAGTCTAAGATACTCTTAACACAACATGTTCTGAATGTCCAAAGTGAGATTATGTATCATCTAAGTCAGATTACCTCTTCTATTAGTAGGCTATCACCTTTATATTGTTATCAGGCGGGCTAATTTAATCCCGTTTTACACGCGGCGCTCGATTACGAGCACGTGTACGCGTTTTGGGTATAGCCGCATACACTGAATCATTCAATAAAGTTGAAACGGCTGTACAGCCGTCTCTTTCACGTGCTAGCTGTCAGCAGCTGCGTACAGTGATTAGACCGTTTTGGTGAAAAGCAAGATTTGAAACGTCAGAGAGATATCTAACCGTTCTTATCACCAGAAAAAGCAATAACTTCTCAAGGAAGCTACCTTTTGAATTTCAGCTTGTGGGGGAACACCACGTGTCCCAAACGCAACAAACTCGTTCCTTCTTCCCTTTTGAGGTATTCAAGGACTAAGGACTTATGCTCTAGAAGCATACTGCCTTCTGGGCATCCGTGGGAAGAAGAATCTTATTCTTCCCTCGACAGACCCTGCTTTACTCGGAGGATGTATTTAGGGGCATGCTACCCCTAGTAGACTCCTCAAATAGTTAAGAGCCCAATAAATCCTCAAAGGCATATCTATTTGCTCTCCAAAACAGACTTCCAGTGATTTTATTCCATGCCTTTACGTTTTAAAGGTATTTTTATGCAAGGAAAGGTTCTCGAGGGAACTTTTATGCCTTCTAACTCAGGAGTCGTTCTTAGATCATCTCCATAGACTTCAAAGGACTATCTTATATGCTTTGTCTTGAAGGATCACAAAGCACGAACATTTCCGAGGGACAATCTCGACGGACATCTCCGAGG
>JAUPMG010000010.1:3943587-3961876 GCA_031762675.1 Pachysandra terminalis
CCTTCTAGGAAATTATATAATTTCAACTAGGATGTTATTTACATGTTAATCTGATATAATCATGCAAATAAAATAATCTCTAATTCATGATATTACTTACATGTTAACCTCATATAATCATGCAAATAAAATTAACTCTAAATCATGATATTACTTACATGTTAACCTCGTAAATCATGCAAATAAAATTTACTCTAAATCTTGATATTACTTACATGTTAACCTCATATAATCATGCAAATAAAATTAAATCTTAATTAAATCATGTTATTATTTACATGTTAGCCTCATGTTAACCTCGTAATGAAAGTGATATTTAATAAATAAAAAGTTTTTTTTCTTGCTTTTAATCGTTGCTAGCTAGCTTCTTTGAGAAGAAGAAGTGCAAGGGTCTCATTAAGAAAACATAAATAATATTATTAATTATTTAGTGGATCATTTAAGTTTTCAAGATAATTAATATATATTAATTAGTAGTTCCCACATAGAATTTTTATATCTAAAATAACCTTCTATCTTTGAAAACATCTACTTGTATTTTAGTGTTAATAACATGTATATAAAGGGGTATTTTCGTAAATAAAATAGTATTTAAAAAATCAGAAGTTTTTTTAACTAAAGTTTTTAAGTAAAAAGACAATAAAACCATTGTATAACATTATATTACTCAAATAATGGCTCACCAATGTTAAAAAAAAATTCAAAGGATAAAATTGTAAAAGTAAAACAAAAAAAAATCAATAAATCAAAACCTTAAAAAATTGTTTCAACTTTTATAAGTGGTATGATTTATGGTTAAAAAAATAATTTAAAATAAAAAAATCAAAAAGGAGATATTATATCACGTCGTTAACTGGGGTATTACTTTAGTGTTATAGTATTGATTTTTTTAAATCCATTAATAAATTTATTAAGATTTGATAAAGTGTGTGGGTCCCATATAAATCATGTTAAATATCTAAAATAATATTTTAAAAAAAAAGAGTTTAATTGCATTGTTACGTTAATTATATAAACAATTGGGGGTATATTTGTCAAGAAAATATTATTTAAAAATTCAAAGATTTATTTTTACTAAAAATTTTAAGTAAACGACAATAAAACCATATTTTAATATTATATTACTCAAATAGTTACGACTTAATTTAAAACTTATTGTAGTCATAGAAGATAATTTAGTAAAACAACATGTAACAAAAATTTATTAACTGAAAAACTTAAAAAATTAGTTCAACTTTTATAAGTAGTATGATTTAATTATCTTTTATATCATTGGTTAGGTACTTAGCTTTGATCCTTAAGAGTTTTTATTATTATATTTTATTTCTCTCTCTTTGAACCGTTTTTCTCTATTTATTTGGAAAACTTCTTTAAGAATCCCAATAGTATTTCTTTTTTTAGTTCTTAAAATCTCTCTAAAATTTTTATAACTAATCTTATCATGTTGGTTTGATAAACTAATTTTCCAAAAATTAATACGCAATTATTAATTAATTACAAAAAACCACTTATATGAATCGTGTTCGGGGACGTTTCCGAAAATATTACGTACCAATCCCCAAAACCGATACGATTGGGACCGGTAGACTAGCATGAATCACGTTTCTTTGCTATCTTTGGTCGTCCATGTGTTGTGTTGAGTTGATGGAGAACAAGAGAGAAGAGAGAAGACCGACCAAATTAAAAAATAAAAAATAAAAAATAAAAAAAAAAGAGAGAGATATAGAAAAGGGAGATCCATGTGTTGGGTTGAGTTGACGGAGAAGAAGATAAAAGAGAGAAAACAGACAAAAATAAATAAAAATAAAAATAAAGAAAAGAGAGAAAAGGGAGGAAGAAGAGAAAATAAAAAATAAAAAGGAGAGGGAGGGGACCACTTAATATAGCACGCTTTTATATTGGTACCGCATCAAATGGAACATGCTTTTATCGTTGAAGACTTCTTTTCAATATAATAAAGCAAGTTTATATATTGGTACCGCACCAAATATAAGATGCGTTTAGGGCCCATTTAGTTTTAACATATTCAAATACCTTTATCATTAAAAAAATGTTGGAGTTTTGAGTGTCAACATTTGATGGTAGAGGAATTTTGAAATAAATAAATCAAGGCCCATTTAGTTCTAATATATTCATATGCAATAATTGAAAAAATATTGGAGTCCGACTCAGACTCTCTAGAGTGTGAACATTTGATGGCAATAAATAAATCAGGTCCCATTGAAGAACCTTGACCTTATTCGTTTTCTTGAGGGTCGGTTTGGATTGCAGGGGTTGGATCGCAGGAATTCAGGAGTGTGAATTGGAATTTGATTGTGTGAATTTTAATTCTTGTGTTTGAATGATCAATTTTCATGGGAATTAAAATTTATATGGAAAGAAAAAAAGGTATCTAATTCTCACAATTCATGAAAATTTGAATTCACATCCTAGGGGTGTTTATTGTAATTCTCGTGTAAACCAAGTATTTCGTTGGGTGATTTAAAAGAGTAACTCACCAGACCGATTTTAATTTGGACCGGTGATCGATCTTGTTGGTCCAACGATCAATCCCTTCGGTACAGCAACTGATCCCGCTTGTCCGATGATTGGTCCAATCCAATTTTTATTAATTTAAAAATACGATTTTTGTGGTACTGGTCGGTACCGTTGGTTTAGACCGGAATAGGCCAAAACCAATTCAATATTGTTGGTCCAAACCGGAACCAATCAGGACTAGTCAAGTATCCGGTCCCAGTACGTTAGACCTTATTTTCATCCCTATTTATAAGAGAATACATCACTTTTGAGTTAGATAAAAAAAAATAAACAAAAAAATACACACTAGCTATACAACTTAGATAAATTAGGCAACCAAACAACAAAATGTCCATACATATGAATTTGAATTAACGCGATCCAAACGCACCCTAAGTTTGGTCTTTAGTTTGGTTTCGGTGTTTTCTACGGCAGCATATCCGGTGCAGTGGCTTTGCCGTGCTGGTGAGTATCGATGGCATTTTACGCATGATTATAGGTGGTCCGCAAGGTAGTCGGACCTCTGTATCTATATATCTCTGGTACGTCGCGAGCTACCAAACTAAAATGTTAACGCCAGCTTTCGTGCCAAAATTGACGGTGTAGAGGCCTTAAAGAAAACCGTGTTGGCTGGCACTTTTGTAGTTTCTCTACTAATTGATGGTATATTTGTAATTTGGCTTTCTTTATTATAAATATAAATAACGAACAACTGAATTTATTACCATTTGTATCTGGAATTTGAAGGCTCAGGTCCCTGTATTTTGCTTTTACGAAATGGAGAATCCGAGTAGAGATTCAGATAAAGCTTTTCCCGCGCTTTCGAAGGTTTCTGTTCTTAATTGTATTGATCTTTCTAATCCAGACGTTCAAAGCACGGTTTCGTTACTGAAACAGGTACGGTTCATTTGAATTCAATCTCTCTCTCTATCTCACCAGTTCTTCCGATGCTTTTTTTTTTTTTTATCCTTTTTGTTAATTTTATTTCTTAATTTCTGCAATTTTTGTTGTGTTTAATTGTCTGTGCAATTGATGGAAACGAAAGAAATAGGGCTTAATCTCTGCATGTTGAGATTGATTCTCTTAATTGTTCTTAAGGTTTGTAGAGTTCTTCAATTTAGCTATTCGATCTCAGCCACGGTTTTATTTTTCTTCTTCAGGCATGCCTGGATTCTGGATTTTTCTACGTAATCAATCATGGAATCAGCCAGGAATTCATGGATGAAGTTTTTGCTCAAAGCAAAAGGTTTTTTGAGCTACCGATAAATGAGAAAATGCAGGTTCTAAGGAATGAAAAACATCGAGGATATACGCCTATACTAGACGAACTTCTGGATCCTGATAAACAAGTAAATGGTTTGTTCATAACCACCTTTCATTTCCCTTTCTTTCCCCTTTTATTTTAGTATAGGTTGGTCGGAGAAAGAAAAAACTGGAAATAGGGCAAGAAGAACAGAATTCTTTGAAATCAGTGGTCGTATCTGACATGATTATAGAGCAATTACAATCTATCTATCTATACTATTAAGGGAAGGGCGTATCGTATAGCGTGCCAAGAAATCTTTTAGATTTTCCAAAACTAACATTTAGTATGATAAAGTAATTAATATAATTGTAAGGAATAATATTGTCTTTTGGTGTACTCTAAGGAGACAACAGTTAAGTTTTTAAAATAACAGTTCCCACCTCATTTCAGTTATAAAATGAATGACACGGAAAAAAAATAAAAGGTCACACGTTCTAATACATTTATTAACGTGTAGTACTGCACATGCCACCCGCGAGTATAAAGAAAGGAAAAACATGAGGTAGTCCTTCTTCTACTGCCATAAGTATGGCAGTACTGATATTTTTTTTTTGGTAGTTGCGCTAGTAGTCACTTGACCACTTCCCCATAAGGGAGGCGCTGGAATCGAACCCCACACCCTCTCCACCCAGCCCTCAGTTTGAGGGGATGTTCTACCAACATCCCAAAGGATGGGAGGTCGCAGTACTGATATAGTTTTAGCAATAGTTGAACAAATATTCAAATTCGAGTCGTGAATAAGTAGGACTCGCGTATATGACCAGCTGTAGAAAAATCAACTTATTAGAATGATCCTAACTATCACTTAAGTGACATTTTTCTTAAGAAATTAGCTCTTGTAGTTATAGCCGTCCAAGAATTATCAATTTGGTTAAAATATCTATTGATATCTAAATGGGTTGATTTAGGCCTCAAAAATCTCATAGAAAAGGCCTATTAACGGGGTTGATTGATGATTCGACCACACCAGAAGCCTGTCCTACCCTTTCTTTTTGGTGAGTAGTAGTATAGGAACTACCTCATGCGTACCGAGAAAGAAAAGGATATATATGCATGTGTACAGTAAAGAGGAGAGTTGAAAAAACAGCAATTTGCTGCTTTTTATGCTATATGCCCAATTACTTAAATTGATATGGTTTGTTTAGTCAATAGTCGTAAATCACATGATCCTAAAATATTTAATTGTCCAATGTATTTAATTGGATTAAGGAAAGATCCTAAAGTATTTAATTACTCAATTACATTAATTTTCTTTTGCTCTGGTGTTTAAACCATGGTTAGAATCCAGTATGTTAACCAATTTAATTATGGCCTAAAGCTTAAATGTTTTTCAGTGGCTATTTCCTGATATTTATTAGTGGCTACCTACATTAGGAGACTAACCACAACTTTCTCTTTTAATTGTCCCAAGTGTTGCTTTATGAAGCTGTTTTACTTTAAACCTTTTATAGTTTAAATATTATTTATCATATTAACAAAGAGCTAATCATTATTATATTTTTCCTGTTCTTAGGGGATTACAAGGAGGGATATTATATTGGTGTTGAGGTATCTAAAGATGATCCTAAAGCTCAAAAACCATTTTATGGTCCAAATGTTTGGCCTTCATCAGGTATTTTATCAAAGTAATTTTTGTTCCTGTAAAAATAGAGGTTCTCTAACTACTCAAAGCTTTAATTTTTGGAACTAAATGAGCAAGTTGATATCCATAACCTGAACTTCAACATGTGAATCAAGTATGTATGAAGTATGAACATAGTTCTTGACAAATTTATACTTGCTTAAAGAGTTGTTATAAACTTGTAATTACCCGTATTCTCTCATGTTACAAACTTACAATACCTATATTCTCTCATCTTCTGGATCTATCTTAGAGCCATTCAAGCATGTTGTAAGTAACATGTATAAGTACATGAAAAAAGGAACTTTTGATGGCTTTTAATTTTACTAACCATTTTAAAGTTTGTGATGTCTTAAAGATCTGTTACCTGGGTGGAGGCAGACTATGGAGAAATATCATCAAGAGGCACTGTAAGTTTCTCTTGGTTGTCACTATCATTTACAATACAATTGAATATTTACCGATACGCATTTGATGGATGAGTCTTCATCTCAGCAAGTAGAATTTGCTGAGAATTGAATATAGTTACAAGGGGGAGAATAGTTTATAGGATCTCTGCCTTGACACATTTAATATCAAAATTTGACTTTTTAGATTTGTTGAGATTCTTGGTTGCTAAAGTTCTTAACATATCCATAAGGGCAGATTTGTAGCCTATGATACCAAACTTTGGATGTTGACCATGATTTTTTCGGCTCTATAAACATGAATGTGCAAAGCCACTATGGAATTCGATTTGGATTTGACTTGTACATATATGTTTCATACTTTTGAAACTTTTTAGCTTCTTTATGATGGAACTCTTTATGTAGTGCATGTTTCTAGACTCTGTTATTATGAATTTTGTAACCATTCTTAGCTTTTTTTTTTCATTGCATTTGTGTATTTCATATGTATCTAAATTGAGTTTGTATATTTTCTTTATGTTTATTTTTCACTATCTTTTGACAACTTATATTTTTAAGGATTTTCACATTTTTTTTAGATTTTTTAGGGGTTGCAGTATTACAGATGTCATTCCAGTTCTTCTTGACTGCAAGTTTCCTATTTTGGCCAAGATGTTTCAATTTTTCAGGTGGTTGAAACCTGAGATTAAACTGCAACGTTTATCCCTTTTTCCTTTTAGAGCCTTCAAACTCTATTAAAGCACTTACTGGTCTTTCCATTTATCCCATGCCTTTGCACTTCGTTTGGATGCCAAGAGTATGCTAGAAAGTTAGCTGGGATAGTAAAATGTATACAAATTGATTTAAAGGAAAATGAAAGTAGTTTTCCTGCCACACATTTGGACATTGCAGGAATATGCCCGATTTTGATTTTTTGGTAGAAGAGAGGGTACTTTTGGTAGAAATGAGAGACCATAAGGAAGAATTACTCAAATTATTGCCTAACCATGTGTTTTTTGTAGGAGTATCCAGGCTGCTACTTTTAGGGGTTGGTGGAATGTATTTTCCGTGGACCATAAACTTCCCAGCAAAATCTTTCTATACAAATGCTGTATTGCGTGGAATAGTTAGCTTTTCCTGCATATTTCACTAAAATCCTGGTATCGAAGTGGGACTTTAAAGTTTTGGGTTTGTCTCAGGCTTCAGAAATGTCTTGGCTGAAACCAAAGCATTTCAGTGAAGATGAACTGAAATAAGACCTGCAGCCCCTAAAAAAATGTGAAAAAATCCTTAGAAGTATAAAGTGTTATTTTGATCAAAAAATGGGGGGAAATGTATATGGTTTCATTTCTGAAGCATTGTGCTTGCTTATGTGTTCTTTCTGTGTCTTCCCCTCATGTTTCTCATGTATCTTTTATTTGCACATAGTTTCTGTGCGTCTTTTTCTCATGTTTCTCATAAATCTTTTACTTGCATTCAGCAAGGTGGCAAAAGCAGTTGCCAGGATTATAGCTCTTGCACTTGACCTTGATGCTGATTTTTTTGATAAGCTAGAAATGCTTGGTGAACCTATTGCGACTTTGCGCCTACTACACTATGAAGGTGTAAATCAAATTACAGGTCATGGGATTCCATTATAGATCTGGTGCCATTACACATCTTTTATAACTTTTATTGTGATGCATGTTGATGCTTTTTCTCTTTAGGTAATGTTTCCAACCCTGAGGAGGGAATATATGGAGCAGGTGCACATTCTGATTATGGCTTGATTACCCTCTTGGCGACAGATGACATCTTTGGTCTTCAAGTATGATAAAAGCTTAAAAGTTAGACTATCATTTTATAGCATTTCATGTCCGCTAATATATGTTAGCTAGCTCGACCATTGATTCCAGTGTTCTTTAAACTCTGCAGATTTGCAAGGATAAGGATGCTAACCCTCAGATATGGGAATATGTAGCACCAATAAAGGGGTCAGTATCATGACATTTGCTGAGACTTTTTTGGGATTCTGAAATTTTGTACTCGAGTTCATCTCTATCTGTTCTGGTCACATGATTTATATTTTATGATTGATTTATTTTTCTTTTCTATATCTTAAAGATTTGTTCCTTCATTCCATATTACAGCTCTTTTACCGTGTCAGTTTTAAACCGGGTGGTTTCTTACTTTGTTCCTTCCAACCTCTAGGTTACTAAGTTCGTGAAAGTTGGCATGTTGAAATAAAATTTATATACTATCCCTTCCAATTGGCGGACGCTTATTGGAGATAGTGTTCTCATTGTCTCTTTTGCCCATCATTATTTATTGGGATCATATTTAACTATTGGAACCTCTGTACCATTTGGACATGGAAAATTCCCTTGGATCATGAAAAAAATAAAACACCATACTCTTATTTCCTACTTAATAGTTAATACCCAGTGGTTTCACACAAGTCCTCTCCTTTTCATCTCTTGACATACTACAGCATATTTCAGAAATTACTGAAATATAGGGAAAAAACAGGTTTGTTTTCTCTCCTGTGTCTCTCTCTCATTTGTTTTTGTTACTTGATGCTTGAAACATAAAACTATCAAGTTGATCTCTTCCTTCTCATATTATCCTTTCTCCTGGATTTTTGACCTCTCTCTAGATCTAAAAATATCTGTTAGAATTTTTTTCTCTCCTTGTATCTTTTCTATCTGAGCTGCTTGTTTTGATTATCCTACTGGGGTGGCATTTTGCGGTCTGTTCCTTGTATCTCATCCAGAGTATTAACATTCTTTGTTCACTGGTCAATCTCTGGAGACTGATGCGGAATTTGTTCTGTGTTCTTATGTTAGAAGTCCCAAAGGAAAACACACTTATAGTATGTTAGTCAATCATTGCTTAAAAATGTAAGACTTATACTATTTCAGAATAGAACATGCTAATCTCTTCTGTTTTGTTTTAAGTTTTTATTCTACTAAGCAAGAATATAAGTTTTTTGATAATCAACAGGAGTATATAGTCGTTTCAATTGCTGTGGGAAATCTTGAATTCATTAAAGCATAGAGAACTAGTATGAGGAGCACCGGCTACATAAAAGCTGTTTAAATTTGAAGCAACACAATGTTGAATAAAACTCAGTGTGGTGATAATATCATTACTTTATTAACACATGATGCTTATGTCTCAGCTCATTTATAGTGAATCTTGGTGACATGTTGGAACGCTGGACGAATAGTGTTTTCAGGTAATTCCTTCTTTCATTGATAATTGTGGTTCGAATAGTAATCAATTGATAGACAAATGTTGCTTTTCTAAGAGCTATAAGATATCAATTACTCATAAAGGAAAGATCATTTATTTCATTATGAAACTTTGAAATTGATGCTTTAGAACTTTTGAATGGTCTGATGGTTATCATCCCAAAATTTCACTGGCCACAAGTTTATCTCATATGTTCTAGTTATCACAACTGCACTAACTTTCTCCAGGTTTCTTCTAGATGCTCTAATCAATATTTATCTTTATCAAACAATTGGAAAAGGTAATAATAAATGTTTAACCATTTAAGTTCTCTAGATCTAATATTTGGTTCTCCATTAGAGTCGATGCTTTTCTTTTTATCTTGTGCCACTTTATCGTTTGTACTCCTCAACTTACTCTGTACAGGATTTGAAGGTCTCAGAGATCTGAGAAGATGATTTACTTGATGCAAATTAATCCAGTATAGGAATAATCAATTGCCTCACAGATTACTTGAGCATTTATCAGTAAATCTTAAATAATAGAAATCTTATTACCTTTTAGCCCAGTTAAGCTGGTGAATGGCCTTTTTTTCTATTTATGTGCTTTAGTGAAGTTCATAGACAAGTTTAAAATGCTATTGCTATGACTAACTAACTGTTTCTACCTCAACTGCTGCTTTCTTTGTTATCTGCGAATTCCTGGGCTACTAAAGTTTGTAATCGTGGCTCCTGCTTTGTATTTTTGCAGATCTACATTGCACCGTGTAATAGGGAATGGTCAAGAGAGATACTCTGTAAGGCCCTTCGCAATATCTTGGATCTTTATATAGATAAAGCTGATATATATATATATATATATATTTGAGCTCTCTCTCTCTCTGTTGTGTATGTGTGTTTTGTGTGTGTGTCCAGTGTCCGTAAACATTTGATTCCTGCATGTTAAGAGCAGGAAGGTACAAAAAATGCCTTTGTAACTAGTTGTTTTTCTTTATTGCCAATCTAACTCTGGAAGATTATGCTATAACTTGTGTCGTGAATTGTTTCCATATGTATAACTATGTAAATTAAACTACATGGAAGTTGTGGAGTTTCTTAGTGTCTGAAAATGCCATAGATTTCCACGTTATGTTCCAAGTCTCTTTTTGCGTATTTTATTTATTTACCTGGACTTACATATGTTCATGCTATAGCTTTTATTGAATACAATCTGAGTTAACTTGTTTATTTACCTTATTTCATTTATGTTGGATAGATTGCATACTTTGTGGAGCCTAGTCATGAATGTCTTGTAGAGTGTTTGCCATCCTGCAAGTCTGAGAAGAATCCCCCTAAGTAAGTCTTTTACTGCAAGAATTTCTGAAAGCATAGGATGTTATGTTACTAGAACTCAACTTTCTTTCTTGCTCATGTTGAGGGATTAAACAATAAAATTAGGGTATGCTCTTAGCAGATTTCTTAATCTGATATATCTTCTACCATTTCCTTAGTCTAAGAAACTTAACGATAACAGTAATGGTCCATTTTCTGAAATGAGGCTATGTCAGAAAAATGATGCACTAATGTATTTAATCTAGAACTGCCGCGCAAATGTATTTAATCTAGAGCTGCCTTTCCTTATGTTAGAAGTTTATCCATGTTTCTTTCCTTGCAATTGCAATAGCTGTAAGAGTCACTGGTCCAACTATAGCTATCAAACCAATAGCATGCTGCTCTTGAATAGTGTACAACATCATTTGTACATTTTCTTCGATGGATGGATCATTTGGATTGAAAATAATGTAATCGTCCTCATAGTGTTTAAACTCGGTGTCAGAATGGGGCTCGTCCTGGTCTGATACCGAGTTGGATCACCGATTCAAAAATGGCCCAATTTTTTTTAATTTTTTTTTTAAATCATAAAATTTTTGAGGGGTGTCAGATGATCCAATATTGGATCGTCCGATCTGACTCATTTGAAACCGAGTCAGATTGTCTGGATCGGACGATCTGACTCTGTTTCGGATCGAGCCAGAGAACTTGAGCAATTTTCGGGATCGGGACTTGTCCCGAGCCAATCCCGAGTTGTATCGGCCGATACTTAACACAATGATCATCCTAGGTTTCTATGCATTTTGTGCTCCTAAGTGAAATAATCTATCCCTTGTGGAGGTATTAGATGACAAGTTATTGTGCACTTGTGAACAAGTGAGAGGTGGTTGCAGAATGAGAATCTCATGCACAGACAGGAAAATTGAGTAGAAAGTAATGCAGTTTGTTTTTGAGCATAACCACCAATTTTTTTCTTCCATATCATATTGAACAAGAATCTTAATTTTTTTTTCTTCTCTTTCTACCAGGTTTCCTCCAGTAACATGTGCAACTTACCTAAGCCAGAGGTACAAGGATACTCATACCGATTTAAGCTCGTATCAGAAGCATCAAACTTAGTTGGATTCAAACTTTCTATAACATAAAAAAAGTTGGGGCATTCCCTTCTGCCCTCAAACGTGCAATTGTATATTTTTTATAGTGCTGTTCATCATACTTGTTAGTACATTAAATTATTGAGATCCTCGCGTGGGTGCGATGATGTTTTTATTTTTATTTTTTTTCCAACTCTTTCTCTCTCACACACACATTATGCATAGTAGGAAGTTATACTATCTATGGATTACCTCTTACATGGTCTTTATATGCTTTGAATTACGGGTGTAAATCGGTCGATTTGGTTCGGTTTAGTGGTCAAACCTAAACCAAACCGAATTAGAAAACTGAAAACCAAACTGAACTATAATAGATAAAACCAAAAACCGAATCAAACCGACATAGAAACCAAAAAAATCGGTTTTTCGGTTCGGTTTGACAAAATACTATTTTCAATACAAAACACATGGGCACACCTATAACTAGAGTTGTCAACGAGCCGAACTTGAGCTCTAAAATTAGGCTTGCGAACTGTGCCTGAGCTCATTATTTTAACAAGCTTGGGTGGGCTCGGCTCGATTAAAGCTCGGCTCAGTTTGTATATGTGATTATACATTCATATTTTTATATCCTATATTATGTACTAATATTAAACACACATGTTAACATATTATATTACATATAATAATAGTTATCAATTATAATGTTAATACATTTGTACTAATCTAAGCTTTTTTAAGACGTCGATTTTTTATAAGCCGAACTTTTTGCGAGCCGAGCTTTTACGAGCCTGAACCAAGCTGGGCAAAGTTCGGCTCAGCTTGGAGCCTAAAAACTTTTAACGAGCTGAGTTGAGCTGGGCAAAGCTCGGCTCAGCTCGGTTCGTTTACAGCTCTACCTATATCTATATATTATATATAATATACTTTGGTTTTTTCAGTTCGTTTACAAATCGAACTAATTTGGTTTTTTGTTTTCTAAACCATAACCAAACCAAAATGAAAAAAAAAAAACCAAACCAAACCAAACCAACCTTTTCGATTTGGTTTATTTGGTTTTCGGTTTAAACAGAAACAATTGACACCCTCACTTTGAATACAAAAGAAAATTTGTGAACAAGCAAAAGGAAAAGAAGAAAGTAGGATGAAAGAGGATATGGACAAAAAAAAAAGGTTGGAAAGCATACTATGCAAGTGAAATCTTACCAGATCTTTCCAAGCGAAAATGTGGCTATGAAATAGCAAAGCATGACAATGGTGTGGACAATTGTGATTTGATTTGTTATTTTATAGTGTAGGTGCTACTGGTGGTGGTAGGGTTTGGGGCTGGTGTATGTCCAAAATCTATCCAGTGTAGAACTTATTGGATAACATTGATGTCAATGGTGAAAGGGATGGGTACAGAGAAGACATCAGAAAGTGATAGAAATAGTAATTGGTATGGGTAAAATCATTGCGTTGGGTTTGAGGACTTCTACATGATAGAAATAGTAATAGGTATGTCTTTACATGTATGGCGAAGCTTCCTACAAATTCAAGGGCTTTGCGAAAAGGGGCTTCAATCGAAGTCGTTGGCTAAAAATTAAGTTTCAAATACAAGGGCTTTGCGAAAAGGGGCTTTGGATCGAAGTTGTTGGCTAAAAATTATATTTAGTGAGAAAAATTATATAAAAAGATGTTCTCATACTTAAATAAAGAATGGGCTTTGCGAAAAGGGGCATTTAATCGAAGTTGTTGGCTAAAAATTATATTTGGTGAGAAAAATTATATAAAAATATGTTCTCATACTTAAATAAAGAATGTATAAGATAAATAAAGTCCCACCGCAAATACAATTTCTGAAAGTAGCTCCACTCCTACTTCACCAAAATGAGCTTTTTCCAGAGAAGTTCTTCCATCCAAAGCCGCTTTCAAAAGTGTCACCAAACACCCAAGCATTAAGTGAGAAGTCCTCTAGGGTCTAATAAGGGCTTCCAAAGTTTCCATCCAAAGCCTCTTTCAGAAGTGTCACCAAACACCCAAGCATTAGTATGGGCTTTCTGACCCTCAGGAAGCTACGGCAAACGGGGGCCTACGTTTATCAAATAAGGGCAACTTTATTTCATCATAAAGGACACAAACACTACATTTATTTCAAGTAAGCTTACAGTAGACAACATGTTTTGAAGCTAAAAAGAACCTTCAAAGGGTCCAAATTAGCAACATGAACTTAACCTACCAAACAAGAGACTTACAACACTAGACAAGCAAACAAAAAGAACGAATGGACAAAAGAAAAGAAGACACCACACACACACAAACTAGGTTGTGAAAACAACCAACTGCAGGGACATTTCCACTGTTTCATCTGTAGTTTCGGTAGACAGGACTGTACATGCAACTCTCCGCATACTTCACCAGATTCTCAGGTCGAGGGAGGCGAGTAGCCAAACCTGAAAAGAAGATATGAAAACTAACGTAAATAAATCTTTCAGAGTTGATAAGCAGTCCATTAGAAAAGGAGCTCACCAAGTTCATATGCCTTGGCAGCTACATTAGCTGCAATATGGGCCGATATCTTTCTGATATTAGAGAATGGCGGGTAAATTAGGCCCTTATCGTAGTTCTCTTGTGTCACTTGTTTAGCCAGAGCTTCCGCTGTTTGGAGGGAAAAACACAATCAAAGATGTTAGATGTGTTCGTTATCTGACATGTAATTAAAGACAACAAGAAATAGCGATATGTCATATATGCAAAAGTTATGGTCAAAATGTTTCACTCTGTACTTACAAGATGTAAGAAGCATCTCATCGTGCACGCGAATCGCACCAGAGATGACCAAACCAAGTCCAAGTCCAGGGAAGATATAAGCATTGTTCGACTGAATCAACACGAAGAAATGTCATTGATGTCTCAATATGTTGCATACCTATATTCATTTGAAGCAAGAAAACAATGAAGAGGATCTAATACTTGGCCAGGCACAAAAACTTTCCCATTGTATTCAACGGGGTCAAATGGGCTTCCACTGGCGAATATTGCACGGCCCTGCAAATCCGAAAACAAATTAAGGAAAGAAAGGATTCATATTTACCTATTCGTGAAGCTGAATTGCTCATAATATCTGCATGACAGAAAGTAATTGAAGGAAACAGTATCTAGAATTCTAAATATTACCTTACTCCATGTGTAAGCTTCTTCAGCTGTACACTCAGATTGTGAAGTTGGATTGGAAAGAGCAAGAATAAGAGGTTTCTGCATTTCATTCATTTCAATTCATGTCAGCTTCTTCTAGCTAAAATAAACTAGAGAGGGAGAGAGAGAGAGATGGACCTCGTTGAAAGAGGCCATGGCCTCAACCACCTCCTTCGTAAACGTTCTTCCTACTCCGGATGATCCAATCAACACTGTTGGCTTGATTACCTGAGACAGAGTAAGAGAACAGAAAAGCTTTCAGGAAACACTTCTTTTTATTGTTGATATGTTAGGCAACGAGAGGGTTTCCAGACCTTGACAGCGCTTAAGAGGTCTTTAACAGGTTCATGCTCATGTGCCCAAGGCTTCTTGAAGTGTTGAAGTGATTCCTTGCGCGAGCTAACAATCAATCCCTGAAAAATAATTTATACTAATGCATTTAGGTTATATATAACCAAGAAGAATGACAGCATTCAGAAGGCTGATCTTGCCCTGTTTAACAAGGAATTTAGATCAGAATTCTACTACCTTTGAATCCACGAGAAAAATCTTCTTACGGGTCTCTTCCAATGGAGCTTTTGTCTGCCAAAAAGAACATTTATCGCATTAGAAGTCGCACTCAAAATTAGACTACAACCATTAAAGACAACCAAAGACAATATACATAACAAGACGTAAGTGGTAATTTAATACCTGTTTTGAAACCTCAAGGGCTATGAGTTCTGCTATACCAGTCCCAGCCTGCAACACCAAGAGAAGTGAGACAAAAACAAACCCGAGAACACAATTGTTCTTCCAATAATGCATACAAATTGCACAAAACCTGTGGAATTGGAGTGGGAGAAACAACTTTCAAGACATTATATGTGTTAAGGAAGAGGAAATAATAAACAAGAATACATGCTCGCATGCATTCCGTTGTAATACATAACTTATATTTCAAACTAGAGTGCATATAAATGTTACCCATTGAGGAAACAACACCATGAAATAAGTCGATAGCTATGAATGCTGCAAACCAATCAGAATAAACATGGTCTTGATGAACTTGTGTATTGTGTATAGATGAAACAGGAGGACCTTCACAAAGGTGATGAGGTTCAGAACGGGAGGGGCTTACATGGGACTAATATTTCAAAGTGTATGATCACATCCAATAGTTTTAGTACCCAAGGTTTTAAATTTCGCTGGCATTCCACAGCATGCCGGCGAAATATCACAATTTTCTAGTCTGGCGACATGAAATATGGGAGCAATGTTTCAGCGATATTCCCCCATTTTGGCAAAATTTCGCCAGACACCCCCTGGTGAAATTGAAATTTAAAACCTTGTTAATACCTTGATATTACATTATTCTATCTTTTCATTCATGCAATTAATTACAGGTCTGCAATCACACCAATAGGTATGTTCACACCAATATAGATTTTAGTTGTCACACACTGATACATATGTTCACAGAAATTTTCTGCGATCACACTGCAGCAAATATTACTTTCCACTATTACTTCACAATTTTGCTTTTATCTTTTTCCTCTGTTTTGCAAGAGGGAAACCCCACAATACACCAATCTTGCAAAGAAAAAAAATGTTTGAGACAAAGGAAATAGAAACTCACCTCTCCAGCACCAAGGAATAAAAATTTGTGATCGGCTAATGTGCCACCGACTAACTTCAGTGCTGAAACAAGGCCTGCCAGGACCACAGATGCGGTTCCCTGCAACAAAGGAAGTAACGCTTATTTATTTATTTTGGTGTGTGTGTGTGCATGTGTGTCATAATTACATTACCCCATCATTTTACCTGTATATCATCATTGAACACAAGGTGACTCGTGCCGTATTTTGCAAGCAGATCAAAGGCATTGTGGTTAGCAAAATCCTCAAACTGCAGTATGTATTTAAAAGTTGGGAAACCATTAGAATTATGGCTTCTGTAATAATAAATGAATGTATCTCATTGTCACTGACATCCAAAAAAGACAACTAACCTGTACAAGGACTTTCTCTCCATAGTTTTGTTTAACTGCAGACATGAATTCATCTAGAAGGTCCGAGTATTCCTGAAGCAGATAATAAAACCAATTTACTATTATGGAAAATTACCTGATTCGCATATAAAAAGACCTTTATGCATACATAAAACTAAGTGTGAAGAGCTAAGAAAGTATGATACCTGGCCAGTTGCCCTCTTTTGCTTGAGGCCAATGTAGAACTCATTGTTCAACAACTTCTCATTGTTTGTTCCAACATCAATGGTCACAGGCAAGCACTGGAAATGATAAACACCACTTAAAAGTCCCTAGACAGTAACGGCAAATGGAAAATGACTATGTTCGAATCATGGATTGCATCACAATCAGCAATCAAGTTGCAAAGCTTGGGCCATTTTGGATCTTGGCCAAACATCCAAATCAAAATAAGTTGCCCATGCAAACAACTCGTTAGATTCAGGGTAAGTTTCAGATCAAAGAAGCAACAACTCGACCCAATTTAGAACCAAAATGTACACCAAGTACATACAGGGATGTACAAACGTGCTGGGCCGCGCGTACAGGCCCGGCACGATTTGGGTCGTGCCCAGGCAAGGCACGGCACGGTAAGCCTTATCGTGCCGGGCCTGGGGGTCATGGCCCACAGTACGGCACGGCATGGCCCAGGCACGATTAGGAACGAGCACGAATCAATTTTTGGCCATTTTATAGACAAAGCACGAAGCCCGGGCCGGAATGCTCCCTAATACACATTGATATTAATTCATTCAAGAAGATCAACCGCTCAATCAAGCAAAAAGTGTAGCATTGGTTATGGGAATGCTTACTGCTGAAGGACGAATCCCTCCAAGTGCCGTATATAAAGAAAGCTTCCCCACTGGTATCCCCATTCCCTGAAAACATTTCAGAAATTCGTATTAATCAAATTGTTAATGAGTCCCACATACGAAAAATGTAAAAACCAGTTTACTGATTCCATCGTATGGTTAAATGATGGAATAATTATTTCGGGAATTTAAATCCTTGAATTGAGTGAAAGCAAATCCAGACAAAATTACCTGGCAACCCAGATCCCCAAGCCCTAAAATCCGCTCACCATCAGTAACAACAATAACTTGAATCCTCCTCTCAGGCCAGTTCTTCAATACCTCAAGTACCTTCCCCCTGCGGAACCCGACTACCTTTTAGTCTTCATAAGACACTTGAGTAAATATATCACATTAGAAATTAAAAAAAGCAATCATACTTCTCCTTTAAGCTGATATAAAGACCCTGAGGACGCTTGAAGATGCCCCCATATTTCTGGCAAGCCTCGCCAACGGTTGGAGTGTACACAACCGGAAGCAGCTCCTCAACATTATCAATGAGAAGCTTGTAGAACAGCCTTTCATTCCTCTCCTGCATATCAGGACAAGATAAAAACAAAAACTAAATTAAGTCCCCATTTGACAACCAAAATACCACTAACCATAGTGTTAAGTATCGGCCGATCCCGAGTTGAATCAGCTGATACAACTCAGGATCAGCTCGGGGCAAGTCACGATCCCACTCGGTCCGAAACTGAGTCAGATCGTCCAATCCAGACGATCTGACTTGGTTTTGGATGAGTCAGATCGGACGATCCAATATGGATCATCCGACACCCCTCAAGAATTTTATGATTTAAATATATATA
>JAUPMG010000010.1:3982067-4002793 GCA_031762675.1 Pachysandra terminalis
ATGAAAGAATGAGAGAAAAACAAAAGTCAACTCCTCCAAAGTGGAACTGGTTCTCCATTTAGCTCAACTCCAACTAGTATCGAACAGAAGTACACTTTAACCATGGTAGATTTTTGTTGATTTTGACTAAAGCCTGGTATTCTTAGTTCAAAAGAGAATTCCAGACTTTTGTGCTACTTAAAAAATCACTTAATTTAGAGTAACCATGATTTTCATCTACCAGTTGCAAACTTGGTCAAATTGAAACCAAGCAGTTTTAAGTTGCTCTTTGGTTCAACACAGTCAATTCGTTTCAAAGAAAAAATTAAGCTTCACCTCGATTAACAAATCATGAAAAACTGGTGTACAGACATCAACTGATTAATTTGCTGATAGTTAATAATTCTTAAAAATAATAATAATAATCAAAGAAAACCTAATTTTCCATAATTTCACCATAACTTCATATTTCAGGTTAGATAAAATACATATTATATATAACTGCAATATGTAGGTATATATGGGCAGAATCTTTGTCTTACTAAAAATAGCTCGATTTACAAACTGGTTGAGATATTTTAAGAAAAGCCATTGTTTATACAAAATTCTAAAAAATATATCAATAATTAAAAATGTTTTAATTTGTGAAAAATAATATATGATGTACGAGTAATTTTTAATTTGAACTCTAAATCATAGATATAGCACAACTAGAAATCTATAGTAGTATCTATAAATTTAATATATTTCTAAAAAGAAATTTATAAAATTTCTCATAATTTGAAGCACAAAAGATAGATGACATACATTTTCATAAAATACATGATATCAACTTTTTGCTATTTAAATTTGCTTAAAACTTAAAATTTATAAGAAAAATATCAAAGTTTTCTAGTGCTGCTCATCGGGTTTAATCTCTTAGTGACATCAAGTTTTCTACGGTATGAAGAAATGACTTGGTGAATCCAAACCATCATATGACAAGGGACCCTTTGGATAGGTCACGTGAGCAATCCGTTACATCCAAATAAGACTATATGTATTGTGTAAAGAACAACATTTAATTCTCAACAGACAGAAACCAATAGGAAGCTTAAGCAACTTATATTGACCAATGCTTCATTAGATTTTATCCTTAATGCTACAATTCTGGTCATAGGTGTCTAGGATTCAATGCTCACAAACCTCCTGGTAGATAGTTAGATCATATTAGAGTAGAGGTTCAACCATTGGTGTATTAATCAACAAGAATTGCATAGAAGTTTGAACACGATAAAACATTTATTATGAATCAACAGGGGAAAGGAGAACTCTATGAAAGACTTGATGAGAGAAAAGGAATTCTATTTATAAAGATCCTTACACCCTTACAAAAAGGCAAAGTCTTTGATCAAAAAACCTCTAAAATAAAGTGAAGTGTCCAAAAGATACAACCTCTCAAAAAAGCTTAGCAAAGTCGAAGTCCACAACATAAACCATTGTGTCCAATAGGTACATAACTCTAAAAAAAATATTTCCAAGCCTCAGTGGTAAAGGATAGGTCTTTCCTTTTTGGATCGGTTGTGGGAGAGGAGGGATTCAAGCTCTTAACACCATGGTTTGTGGTTGTGTGATCTAATCCTGCAAGGTACAGGCCCTACCCTTCTCCACTGGATCATTTTTTTTTTTTTTTGAGCTGTAAATAAAATTTCTATTAAAGTAGCCTTAAGGCCAAAAACTATACAAAGTAACTATTTTATACATATTATGATGAGGAGCCTTTCCTCTCTTCATCCATTTCAGGTTAGGAAGATGTGAAAGCGTATTTCACTCTATAACAACTGAGTTCAAATCAAAATCTAGCATTCATGTCTCCATCACTCGTGAGACATTCTCCAAACAAGTTCTTCCACCACAAGCCAAATACCTGTCATTTTTTCTTATGTTTGCTCTCACAAATAGTTGGTAAAACACCTTGTACACCAACCTTGTACGACAACACGAATCCTTGAACAAACAATTCAACAAACACCTTGCATACCAACCACAAAGCTTTGATACCTCGGTGCAAATTGCCCCAATTGTCAAAATGTAATGTATGAAAAATAACCAAAGAAAATAAATGACCTAATCACAACACGGGGACTTATGTGATTCATCCAAAATTAGGGCAACTTCACAAAACAATCCAACAAGAAAATATCCACTATCAAAAAAGAGGTCAGGTTGCAAAACATATGGAAAACCATACATTCTCATTACGTGATGATAACCAGTCAAACCCCGATGATAGCACATCAAACCTACCTCTGACAACTCAATCTGAAATTCACCACCTTTGCAACTTTGTTGTCACTATCATCGTCCAAACCCTGACTGGCACTATAACAGCATCGCTTAATAAACCATGTGCTGCGAGATTGCTTTAAGAGTTGCTACGAGGGCATGGAAGTGAGGAAGAAAAAACACTTCCCAAGAAATCCCTCTTCTACCCAATTTCTTCATCTATGCATCTTATTTCCTAAATATTTGGCAACGGAAATCCATATTTGGGACATTTTCCAAACATACAGTTCTTTAAAGAAACATTTGCCTGTCAAACCTAAGAAAAAATCAATGGTGGTGATTGTATCTACCATCAAACCCAACTTGTTTCCTCAACTCACTCGATCCTCTTTAATTCTATTCCAAGGCAAGGGAACGGGACTAGTACATTTCTATACAAAGCGGGACTTGACTCTGAAGCTAACTAAAAAGAGCTTAAAAAAGAATTCTGACTACTGGCCATTGCCCTGACCTTAAAGCTCCCACCCTAAATGATTCCATTCCATTATTCAGAGAATGCTAAATTTTTATTTTTATAGTTTTCAAGAATTTAATTTGGAAATATACTTCAAAAAAACTTTTATAAAATTGGTATAACTTCCATGAAAACAATTGCATCTTCAACAATAAGGAATGTCATGTGTTAAAACCTTGTCGAAGTCTATTTATTCTTTATAACTTATATAAAGGTACATTTTTCATGTATATAAGAAAATGTGACATAATCACATGCCATTATAAGCTCCACCCTCAACCAAGGAGATTTAAGAAAAAAATCTAATTTTTGAATATGGCTTATGTCCAAGATGTACTTTCAATAAATAATCTTCTGAGCTTCGACATAGATTTGAACCTTCGAAAGGGTGCTACAACTTATAACGAAAATTTAAGGAAAAAAAAAAAGGAAGCATCATAATGAAGATTTAAGAAAAAAAAAAGGAAGCATCTTGAGAAAAATTTCTACATACAAGCACTCATATGTATACCATTTCAAGCTAGATTTTACGACATCACTAGAATTTTTTATTGTATTGGGAAAGGATAACCCTTCATCCTATAACTAACTCCCAGCTCCATAACAGGGTGAGGTTTTGGGAGTTGAGCATAGATATTTGAATAATTTGAAAATTTACATTGACTATTGATCTACAGATATTCAAAAAGGCTTTGAATTTAAGTAATATTCTTTTTTGTGACCAGACTATCTGCAGTTAACCGAACTTCAACTGAAAAGATTAAAAGATTCTAGAAATATATGGACAGTGCACATACCTTGGTTGAAATCTAGTCGTTAAGAATCGTTTGAAAAGCTCAGTCTCCAAGTCATCAAGTGAAAAATCAGACTGCTTCTGACTACATACATTTTTTGTTAAATAAGCCCACGTCCATGGTTGGCTCGCATTGAAACAATCAAGAAGCTGAAGAAAATGCAACAATGTGTGTTCAAAGTCAAATAAATCCAAATTTTGTCACTTTGAAAAGACACTATGAACTCCGTCAAGCATCTTCATGTTGTAGAAACAAGATTTGTTGTATATATCAAAACATTCATCCATGTGTGAGGCAATTCATTGTCCGCATTAATGAGGAGAGCACAGTCGCAGATTAAAGTGTACAAAAAGTGAACAGGAAGGTCAAAACATCAATAAAAAATAAATGGAAGTCATATATATTAATGGAACATATCACCCTCTGTAAGGAAACAGTATTCATGGAGCCAGACAATAATAATTGTTGAGAGAAGACTTAGAAAATAATGATGACAATGATAGAAAATGCTGATGATCCAAACAACTAAGCATATGACAATGCTGATGGTCCAAACAACTAAGCAAATGGTGTTATGTACTAAACAATGTATGTGGTGCTTTATATGGAAGATATGAAAAAAGAATTTAACAAAATACACAAATACACAAACACACAAACACACACACACACACACACACATATATATACATATATATATATATAGAGAGAGAGAGAGAGAGAGGATGAGTTCCCAATGAGCCTTCATGCAAAAGAATACCCTCCAATGTTTTTGCCACGTGAGCTTTCATGCAAAAAATCAGCCTGATGGGACACTTGCAACCATATTATCAGCCCTTAAATTTCTGCTCACATCATTTGCACAATTCTGCTCTATAGTATCCCGCTACAGTGTTTTTGACATGGTCAGCAATTCAAGGGCCCACACTACGATATCCCATTACATAGACATATAATGTACATTTTAGAAAATATTGTGTTAAACCAACCTGACCCAACCCAAACTGAACCAAAATTGCAATTTGGATTGCATTGTATGAGGACAATTCAACACAAACAGAATAGCTAAACTTTCTTACAAAGGTCCAAACGACTCTGTGAATTGGTTGGTGTAAATTTCTCAACCTAGGAAATTTCTAAAATGAGATCCACTGGCTGGTGGAATCCTCTACATGGCACTAGTTCAACTTCAATCTCATCGGTCTACATCCACATACAATACATGTTCCATGTACAAGTTATGGAGGATATACAACAACAAAATGCCTTATTCCTACTAGTTGGGGTCGGCAACATGAATCTTGTTCTGCCATCCCATTTGTCGAAAACTCTATCATTGGTCAGATTATTTGTATTTAAATCCTCTCTTACCAACTCCATCCAGGTCCTTTATTTGTCTTCCTCTTGTCCTTTTTAAATCCTTCAAAGCGTACCCCGTCACAACTTCTCATAGCCGCCTCCCTAGGTCTTCGCACTACATGCACATACCATCCTATGCTACCTACCTTTATCTTATATCCTATTCGGAGACACTCTTAAACATAGTATTTTAAATAATCTCCTTATTCTTCCTAGACCTTTAAAAGCCTTATCGAATTTCCATTTCACTCACCCCCCATTCACAGCAAAAATATCTCAACATATTGTTCATTAGAATGATGAGATTTACATAAAAAGACAATAAGATCAATTTAGAAGCACTATCCAGTTAGAAAAACAAAACAATAATAACAAGAATTGCAATAAAAGTAATAGGAAATTTTACATCAAATATATTTACAAAATAAGAGGGCAACAGGAAGAACAAAAATGACATGGATGTAATAGGTCAGAAAGGATTCAACAACTTATAATCTGACTGAAGATATAGTTTTCTTCATGTGAAAAAAAAAACATGTAACTAAATGCACAAGGAAAAATCATGTCATATAGTTGAAAAGAAGCAGTAATGCAAGTAGTATTGCGTATGATGTTAAAGTAGTAATATAAACAAATGCACCATGAATTCAACCTGAGGGTTTCTTGAAACCCAATACATATCCCCATCAAAATCACTATTTGCTATTTCATCAGCGTGATCTTGGACCTTTAGTAGGAAAGAAGATGGCAAATTTAGAGTTGCCAACAATGTTCTCGATCTCTTTGATATAAGTTGCAGTTAACACATGTATATCTCCGAAGTGTAACCCTGGATGCTTGTACACTAAAACCTTTCCCGAAATTTGTCCATTGTTGCTGCAAATTGTTAGAGCAAATTGTTAGAATATGAAATATATAAATAATTATGAGAAAATAATATCTGTTTCTACTTGATTTGTACTCGCAAAATTGAACAGGTTGAAGCAAGTACCAAAGAAGTCAATAAATGAAATGAATTATTAACTATAACACGTTTGATAAACATTTTACTAAGCATTACATAGCCTTATTTGATAAGATGTCAATAATTGATGCATTCTTTAAATATTAGTGAAAGGACATAATATAATGTCAAGGACTGAAAAGACGAATGACCCAGATGGTTGTGCCAACATATAACCCGGTCTTCTTGAATAGATAAACTAAGGAGTCGCCATGGAGCAATCATGACATTTCTTTAAGTCCTATGCTTTTACAATGTTTTAAGGTCTCGAAATTCCTTGTGCTTGTTGTTTTTAGACCTATTTTTATTTTATTCATCATTTTGGTACAACGAGAGTTAACATTGTTAATAAGTTAGCATCAACTTCGCATACAAGCAAATGAACTTGAACCCAAATTCTAGTATAACAACAAGAAGACGTTACCAAACGAACACCTGGCACGTTCAAAGTTAGCTTCTTACCCTTAATAGAAAATAATTATGTATTTAGAGTCCTAACTAATAAAGTTTATAAGAGAAACGAACATTACCATCCTTACCCTTTCCACTTTTGTCCCTTCTTTTCTCTAAAAACCTATGCACTATACAGAATTTCAACTTGGTATTAGAGGAAAAAAATCAATGTTTTATTGTATCAATCAAATATATATAAAGCAGAAAATATAGAAGCTATCATCACTTGACATATTATTGATATCAGAGTTCACGGACCGTCTGGAACAGATCAGGACCAGTCTGGCGTATCACTGCCGTATGAATAAAAAATAAATCAAAATACTGGGCGGTCTAAACAGGTTCAGACTGATATGGACCAAAATTTACCAGCCCAACATTTCGAAAAAAGAAAAATATAAACAAATCTAAGGAGGGGGGAATCAAAGAAATCGAGAGGAGGGGGAAGGAGAGAGGCCAAATCTGAGAGAGAGAGAGAGAATGAGTTACGTACTGGCCAAAAGGAACCACTAATCTATTTTCTAGATCTGACTTTTTCTTAAATTTTTAGTGAAGAAAAAATCTGTTCAATTGATTTCAAAAAAAAAAAAAAAAACCTCTGGTTTGATCAAATCAGATGAATGCCATACATGAAAAAAAAAAACCTCTGGCTTGATGGATTTGAATCCCTGAATATGAAGAAAGTAGTTTAATTTTGATAGGTTACTCTTAAAGAGCTCCAAAATCGCCTGTGCACATCAAGTGTAAATTGTTTGTCCATATACAACTTGTTTACAAAGTCTGATCTCTGAAGATCAGCTCTGTTGACCAATGTTTTGTGTTTTTTTCTAAGAAGGCTTATTATGAAGTCTGATATGTGTTGATCAGCTGTTTTACTTTTCCACATGCTCTTGTGTATCTGGTTTGTGTAAAGCAGCGATAGAAAAGGTGCTCTACTAGCAGTCATCTCCTGACCGTCCACACTAAAGGTTGTTGCTACTTTTTTGGTATAGTTACCTTCTCCTAAACAGTTGAAAACTGTTTCTTAGTCCGCTTTCACAGATATTTATAGATAGAAATCAAAACTACTACACTAATAAGTGAATAAACCTTCCAAAAAAAAGGACTACTTACTTTGTGGAAAAAAAAGAAGGAAAGAAGATAATGAGATTTTTTTAGATTCAGGTACATCTGCAACAACAAAATGCTTTATCCAATCTGTCAAAAACCATATTTTCAGTCAGTCTTTCAGACCAACTCTATTAATGTTTTTATTGTTCTTCCTCTAGCTCTCTTAGATCCTTCAAAGAGTACCTCCTCACACCTTCTCACATCTGCCTTTCTAGGTCTTCCCTTTACTTGCTCAAACCATCTTAACCTATTTTCCTTTATCTTATCTCCTAGATTTTCTTGGATATGTTCATTCCCAACCTTATCTTTTTTAGCCTTCATATACATCAATGTTGTTATCTCCAACTCAGCAACGCTCATCCTATGCATATGTTGCTTCTTTGTTGCCCAACATTCTGATCCATACATCATAGCAGGCCAATGGCTGTCCTGTAAAAGTTTCCTTTTAGTTTAAGTGGAATTTGTCGATCACATAACGCTATAGAAGTGCCTCTCCACTTAAGCCATTTAACTCTAATTCAATGTGCAATATTGTCTCTATCAATATCCTGCTCTCTTGTCTCTAACTTATTGTGCTTACTATGTCACTATATTATGCTTTTATTTGTAATAAAATTCTCTTATTATAATGATTATAATAAGCTAAATTAATAATTAGTGAACTAAAGTAAATATAAAAAATTAGAGATTCTCCTTCCCTATCTCATAGTTTCCCTTTTCTATTCAATCTTCTTAAGAAAATTAAATAGTCTTTGAACAAATTACAGCTATCGTACACCTATCAGCAAAAAAATAGTCCTTGAGAAGAGGCCTTCTTAATCTTTTTTTTTTCCCTTTCTTTTCTTTAATTTTTTATTAATTACATATTTTGAAGCTTTACTTTAAGTTTGGGTTTTATGTTTTTTCTTCTCACACACACGGTGCAATGCTACATGTGCCACCCGCTAGTTTGATACAAAATACCAAATAAATGTCTGGTCAATGTAATGTTTTGAGCTCCAAATTCCCCTTATAAAATAAAATAATAATCTATGAATTCAATGAGATTCATATACTTGGTTTAATATAGGCACCTCTACAATGTTGAATGTTCAATAACGAGACTCCAAAGCAGCAGCTCAAACAAATTTAGACCAACTAATCGTTGCCTGTGACACCATCATACATCAAAATACCTCACTGAAAAAATAGATAGTACTCATATTCATACTCGGCCAAAAGCTTCTTACTCAGAGTATAATACTATTGAATAACTTGTCATAAATTATTTATTTGTTCATGAATATGTGAATGGTATACAATAACAAATCGGATGGAAAAACACTAGAATACCATCTTTCCATATTAGCACCTATCCTCCAACTCCAACATATGAGTCTTCACTACAACACTCCATACAGATCGATAATGCAACTTCATACACTGCATTATTTTATAATTACATATTGACAGTAATGCATTCTTGTATATCGATATATTATGGATGATCATATAAATAATATATGCTTGAATTTCAGTTTCAAGACATATGTACCCTATTTTTTTTATTTTTGACTTTTTTAATTTGTTCATATTGTAAAACAATTTCAATGAATAAAAATGGCCAAGAGTCGTAATGTTGTATAGGAAAGAATGGATCATGGCTATAGAAATACATACAGAATAATACAAACTTCATCACTCTTCAAGAGCCCAGTTGGATCGGCTGTTCCCATCAAATAATAACACTCACTGACAGGAAGCTTTCCATCCCTGAGTCCTTTCATTTCCTCTCTCATTAGCACAGACAAACGATTTTTTAGATAAGGTTCATCCAAAGGAATTCCGCATAAAATCATTCTGGAGGGTAGAAAATCATCCATTTCTCCATGCTTCAGGGCAACTGCAAGTAGTACAGAGCAATTAGAGGAAAATTACTAAGAATAGGTAACAGATTACAGAGGAAACTGAACGAGCATGGGGAAAAAATTGTATAAAGAACAAAATTAACATCAATTACAATATTATGGATAAAGAATCAGCACTTGCCAAGCAATAATAAAATGGTCGTGAAACATACCTCTCAGTGCTGCACATTTATTAGTATGAACATTTGGAGCATCATCCAAAGCATTCATCAAAATATCAATGAAATATTCCATTGGGACTCCTCCATAACTAAGAAGTGCAATTAAATATCTTGATAGATGTGATTTTTTTGGTTGGCAGCTGATGATGATGAACAAAAAGTTAGCTTTCATCATCATGGATCAAAGATATAAAGCCCAACAAAATCATATAGTAAATTGATTCTCTCAATCATGAAAAAAAAATTACAATAATATTACAAGGCAATTACTTATTAAGATTTCAGATACCGATAATTGTAGTGACTCAAGAAGGCTCTTTATATATTCCCAAATGTTCAAATTTCTTTAAGGGTCAAGACAGTATTTAACACATCAACAATCTTAAGAAGCTTCAATAACTCCCCTCTATGCACTCTTGAAGGATCAATTGAATAGATTAGTATCCAAGAGTTCAAATATATTTAATGGAGTAATTTTTGACAATGAAGATCGAGTCCAAATGAGAACAACAAGGGCACACCATTGGAAAGTGTAAAAATTTCTTTACAAGTTTCCGGCTACGGCATCTTTTTAGGTACTTAGGAGGACAGATATAAAAAAGCTTATACCAATGATAAAATAGCACCTTTCATATTATTGAAAAACTTCATTTTATGATTTCTTTTATCATGTCCTAATAAAGATTGTGAATTGTGATTGTTAAAGAGTTATTTGGCATTGCCATGTCTTCCTTGGCATTGTCAATTACATGCCCAAGTAAGGGAGGAGAATTTGTCAGGTTAGCTTCCGGCATGAAACTTTGCTAATCCCAAAAGATGAAATCTACCTTATATTTACTGACAATTTCGGCATGACTCGGATTTCCAAGGATCAACTTCGATAAGTAGGAGCAATTGTTCTTTTTTTTTTTTAAGTTTTAACCGAGTAAGAAAAAGTAATTAAAACAAAGTCGAAGCATTGGCTAACCCTAAGGACTAAAAGTAGCAAGGCACTGATTTTAGGAATGTTTCACATTAAAGAGTGATACTAGCAATTTCGTTATTTAGGTGATTAGTAAAGCATATGGCTATTATTCATATTATCAAGAAATCTGAAATTTTTCATCTTTTCTGAGCACCTTCTTTTTCTTTTACACCAGATCAGCTAATAATAACCAAAATGTCATAGTAATGATGGTAGTTAAAGGGATGAGTATTATATTAGCAAAACTTTGCTTGCCAACTCCACTGTTGGCTCTGCCGAAGATTCAGATGGTCATGATTCCACATCAAGTTTTTGTGTCTATATAGTTCTAAGAGTTGTCCCATGGTCCAACAAGTAACAGATTCTCAATCAAGTTCAAATCTAAGTAATGTGCTCTTTCTACTAGGTCTCTTGAAATTCTTATGTTCATCTACTTGGGGAACTCAATATTCAATTCCATCTGTCGACGACATTTTTACGATAATAATAGCATGACATGCATCTCAGTCAGTCTTATGATTCATGCTCAGCGCAAATATTTCCGATTCGTTCTTGAATGTCTAGGCATGGGTGAGTTTCATGTTTTGTATGCTCCACCAATGATCAAGTTGCCAACATTTGATCTAAGGAGCTTTCTACTCTTAAATTAACTCACTCAAATGCAAACTGATCCAAAAACCCTATTATTCGTTTGGAATTGTGGGTGTTAGGGTAACATATAGGTCTTTGATGCTTCATTTGTAATATACCCCTTGTAGATCTTATATGCGGTCTATAATACTCCTCTATGTTGCACAGGTACGGGTACGTGTGTCGGAGTCTAACACAAATACAAGGTGTCGGATTCGGCAAACCAAATAAAATAGGATTCGAGGACACGGCATTATATTTAAATTTTTATTTTTTTTAAATAATTTCTTCTTCTTCTTCTATCTTCTTCTTTGGACACGGTTATATATTTAAATTTTTTTTCTTAAATAATTTCTTCCTTCTTCTTTCTTATTTCTTTCTTCTTCTTCTTCTTCTTCTTCTTTCTTTCTTCTTCTTCTTCTTCTTTGGACACGGCCATGGACACAGCATTGGGCGTGTCCACGGAGTGTCGGTGTCCGAATCTGTGTCCATACGTATGGACACGGGATTCGGCAGGCTGAGGCAAGTGTCCATGTAACATGGAATTACTCCCGTATATCAATATATTCTCAATGAAAAAGCCCTGATGGTCAAACTCAAAAGAGACAATTCATGGAAACTCTGAATTTAATTATATTGCCAAGTTCCTTAAAATTATAATGTCCAATCAAACTCACATTCCATACAAATAATATGAAACAATACAAATTATGAGATAATAAATATCATGTGGTGTTTTGGTTTAAATTATCACAGTATACTTGTTCCAACAATCTCCAAAGAATTGGCAGTTCGAATATCTGACAGTTGCGGGTCTTCCTCAACCTTTATCATTGAGGGCCGTATCTGAACTGTGCTGCGAGGAAGCTGTAAATTATGCAACGAAATATTATCAAAGGCATGTGATTTTCCAAACACACACGCACACACACACACACACATACATACAGAGATGAATAGAAAGAAGTAGGAGAACACAAAGTGCATTACTGATATCACAAAAAAATTATTAATTCATTTTTCAAGAAAAAAATTGATATGTATAATTCACAAAATATGTTGTTTAAATTCATAAAGCACAAAGAGAGTAACATTATAAGAAGATTTATGCTTGTACACATAATTCTAGAACATAAAGCAGCTGTTAAGATTAAATACACGCCATGACAAGCAGGACCTGGAAACTTTACATAGTATAACCAAGGCATTCTGAATTGTCACTGGAAAAAAAATTTCTTTTAAAAAAGAGCGCACAAATATTAAAAATTGCTACTTTCATTCTTCTCATAAACAACAACTGATGTGTGTAACTGATGATATTGGCCTGTTGAAACTAAAAATGGACAAATAAAAAGAGTATGCATTATAAGGTTTACGTTGATACAAATGACTTGCTTAATGATATCTTGCAAAGACATCATTATCCAACCACATTCAAAAAGCCAATAAAAGTTTACAGTATACTCGGAAACATGTCCAAAATTCCACCAGAAGTTGTACAGCATATTAGTGAAAGCTGACCAAAAAGCATAGAAGGTTGCAAAGGCAGTTGTTAAGAAAGAAAGTAACCAGAATTGGTAGTTAGGAAAAGATTGTACTCTTAATATGATATTTGAACAAGCTTTGACAAAATAAAATTTAGTATGCTTCCCTCTGCAGAGATTTATTCATCCAATGATCCAAAACCGCTCATTTATCTATAAGTTAGAATTATAATGCCACTACAATGTATCTAATGGCATGTATCGGAATCACGATCAAACACACAGGCTTCTACGAAACAAATAGCTAACAAAATGTGTAACTGTCACATATGTTTGGTCCTTTTCTTCGTCTCTTTTTGATAGATCTTTCCTTAGAAACCACGAGACTTTTTCTCTTATCGGGGTCAAAGAGAGTTCAACTCTAGAAGCGCAACATTCAACCATGGAGCATATTATGAATTGCAGTTTGTTATAGTAAGAAAAAGAAAGGGGTGAAACAAGAGAATTTG
Organism: Pachysandra terminalis; assembly: GCA_031762675.1. Taxonomy (NCBI): domain Eukaryota; kingdom Viridiplantae; phylum Streptophyta; class Magnoliopsida; order Buxales; family Buxaceae; genus Pachysandra; species Pachysandra terminalis. The sequence continues at coordinate 3,995,200 of JAUPMG010000010.1, forward strand.
GTGAAAAGGGATGTTGTATTCCCTGAATCTGTTTGCCGGATTGTTCAGTTGTTATTAAGTGGCCCTTGTCCTCAAATGAGATTAAAAATATTTCAGCAATTGAGTTCTTCACTTGTAAATTCTATAAACAATGAATAGAATTCTCTGTTTCAAATAAAAAAAAGTTCCACAAATATTCAAGAACAACACATCCTTTTAAGTTATCTATCTCAAGGATATATACTAAAATATGTGGAGGTTGATCATTCTACCAAGGATATGCATTTTTTTTTTTTTGATCAATAACGAAAATTTTATAAAAAGGGGACGAGAGAGAAAAACAATCAAAGTAAGGAGAAACCCAAGGTAGGGACTCCTTACGAAAGAAAAGAAAAGAAAAATACAAAGACAATCACAAGGAAATCAACGACTCCCAACACCGCGTGATATCAAGAGAGGTGATATCTCTAAACTCAGGCAAAACGCCTAACCAAGAAGCCACCAAACTCAAAATATGGTCGATCAGGGATCCAATACTCATGCTTCTACCAAGGATATGCATTGATTAACCATTTGGTGCATGCAACAAAAAGTTGAAATCGACAAGGATAATAAAGAGATACTGTACAAACAAAAATATTTGTCTATTAATATATTTGGCAATCAAGACAATTCTCCTAGCCAAATAAAAAAATGGGAAGTATGGTAAATGTCAAGAGTGGGCATAATATGATTAAAAAGAATCCATTGAGACAAAATAGGACTGGACAAAATGGGTGCTAAAGTGGCACGATTCAGATGATTATCATATGCACGGCCATGAAAAGCATTAATGAAGAGTAATTACAGGCTACAAAAATGGACTTTAAAGCAAATGATTTCAAGGTATAAAACAACAAAATGCCTTAACGCAACTACTTGAAGGGTCGGCAAAGCAAACCTTTTCTGCCATCCCCAATCCATCACAAGATTTGATTTCAAGGAATCCACTATTCAAATAATGTTTCCAAGATAAAAAGGCACCATCCAACAAATTCATTTACCCAACTGGAACAGTTGATAAAATGCTTGGATGATAAGTTGGTGGCATGTGATATTTTTGTAATTATAGAGAAGACAAGAAATCTACATTAAGCATTAATATAGTTCTTTGGACAGCAAAGTGAGCATGCACCATTCATACACTGGGTATATAGTTAGAATAATGCATCTCAAAAATCCATATTGCCATGTTACTTCACCAATAAATATAAATTTGCACTGTATGTTACAAATCGTTAATGAAATTATTTTACAAGGAATATAAAATATCCAAAGTACATGGAACTCGTACTTCATAAGATCTAAAGAACCACGAAACAAAATTATATCACACAAACCATCATTTTTTTTATTCTATAAGAGGCAAAATAAGTACCTTCTTATTTATAAGAAAGGTTCCCTTGACAGCAGAACCCTTATAGAACAATCGGAACTGGATTAGCAAAGGTTAAAAGACAATTGAAACAAACCAATTATCAGTGTGAAAATAACCAAGTACAAGCTGATTAGCACAAAACAGAAAAAGAAGCAGGCATGGCAGTACCGGTTCCCAAATGTGAGATTTGTACTGTCTCATCTCCAAAGATTTCTCCTCAAGCTCCATGCAATCAAGATTTTGCTGAGATGGAAAATCATTTAACATAAGGCGATGATGCAAACCTCACAAGACACTAAGGAACGGAACAAGATAATATCAACCATTTCAGAGCTAACTTCAAAAATGAAAAAAGAAAGGTTCCAAAATATTCAAGTATCTATACAAGAGAAATTTCTGAAAGCACATCAAAATCCCTCCAACAGAACAAATAAAAGAATACTTTTGCACAAAAATAGATCCGTATAACAAGATCAGAGTACAAACTAGCATTATTTACTAGGTCAAAACTCTAATACGTACCCAAGAGTTTTTATTTAACTGAACCTTGCCTATTGCATCCACTTATATGACTACATAATATAATTGATTTTTTTCCCTTTTCATATTCATTTAAAGTCACATGAAATTGTTAGCATTGTCCCAAGGAAAAATGGTGTTGAATCAATAAATATTCAGAATAACAATATATGCAACTGCAAGTAAAAATAGAATTTTAAAAAAAAACTACAATGAAATAGAACCATCCATTATTTATATTATAAAAAACAAAGCAATGTTGATAATGACTAAATATTAAAGAACTTTATCGCAGGTGCGTTATATTCAGTTAGAACTTTGAGAGCATACAACAAACTTAGTCAAAAAACTTTGCCCACACCGACAAGCATAATGAAAGCAATAAACATCAAACTAAAAAATAAATAAAAATCCCTATGCAGTTATATAAAGAATATTTTACATTATGTAAAAAAAAAAAAAAAAAATCTAATGCACACAATTCGGTCCAACTCAGGCTGCCAATTGCTGGCACTTACAAGCCTAGTAAAATTGAAGTTCAAACATCAAAAGGAAAGATCATAAGGTAATAATATATAACCAAAACAATATCAAATTAGAATATCCTTTTAGTGGAATGACTATAGAACATTAAAATACGCATACATGTTAAATTGATTATAGCGCACCTCTGACTTTAACATGTTCTTCATGGACATGAAAGAGATCAGAAGTTCATTATTCCTATCCAATGAGGAAAGCAATGTGATTTTCGAGTGCCTCTAATTACTATGCATTATTCCAAGTAGCTGGGGACAGCAATAAGAATTGTGTTCTGTCAAATATTAAAAAATTATCTTCAATCAGAATGTCTTGCTTACCCTCAAAAAAAAAAAACACTATGTGACTTCAAATCAATTCTATTGATAATTGATAGAACTTAGCCACTAGTTTTGCATGTACTCCATCCCTAGTTTGGTCCACCAAAATCACATAATCCACAAATAATACATGCAGTCCCCACAGCCAAAAGATTCAAAACCATAATGTTTTCACTTTAAAGACTGAGTAAAGATAATCAAATGGCATGCGAGAAGGAAATAAAATGAAAATTTGAAACGAAAAGGAGAGAATATCTACTACTACCAAGATAGCATTGTTATGAAAAAGATGTGAAACATTAAAGGGAATCTTTAACAGGAGTTTCTCAGCTACCAACATCACCTATGGGTCAAGATCATACAGTAACAAATGTGATAAGAAAGGTATGGACACGAGTTTCCTTTAGATCCAATATTCTGTAACCAGTTCTTCAAACAACGGAGTCACCTAAAACGTGATAAAATAAAAATTATACATCCCCAACCCAACTCCGTGACATATTCATGACATTAATTCTCCAGCCTAATCCGGATGAAAACCCTCTGGAAGCTTCTCTAGAGAAAACAAATAGAGATAAAGAAACCTAAATCCTTAAGTGAGTGATATAGAGTTTCCTTCTTTTAGCTTACTTATTAGTCTGCTCAAATTTGGGACCACTTTATTAGTTGTCATTTTGTACTTCTCGTCTCTTAGTATAAACGTTTGTAATACATTAATTTGCGGACTTATGAATATTGAATAGAACTTCATCACCATAGAGATGCTTGTGCATGTCTCACCTTATCCCTTGCTTCTTCTACCTTCGAGTTTGACCATCATTGATGTTCATGTTGAGCTGTATTACATGTTCTCAGTTTACCTCTATTTCTAGCCGCAACATTCATTTGTAAGGTAATGTTTAACGTGCTTGATATTGGGATTTTGTGACATCATCCTGTTGCCCAACCAATCACAATTATTGAATCTCCTTCAACATCATTAGGGCTTGAAAAATAATTGTAGAACGCTTACGCACTTGTAGTAGGATTTAAGAAATCAAAAGAACTCACCACCTCTAAATTAGCATGGGTTTGATATGTTGTTCATCATCACAAGTTAATCTAGCATTTAAAATGACAGCAGGGAGAGAAAAGGTCAGACCAGAATTTGGTCATGAATTACAATGAAAAAATCAAAATACATAATAACTAGAGCTTGTAAGGTAGTCCAGAATATTGAACACCGGGATGTTAGGACGATCACCATTTTAACTTTAAATGGTATAACTAGAAGCAAAAAATTCGGAACTACCCTTAATCGGCATTTGCCACATAAGAGTAGCTATAAGCAGAAAACATTACTCGAAAAGGTATGAAACAATTCGGAACCACAAACCTCAACGCCTGCACGATTCAAGTACTTCACTTTTGATATCATAGGACATTTCAAAACCAGGTCTTCAGAAATAAAACCAGTTCCATCTGTATGGATTGAAGGTTTTCCATCTTCATTATAGACAACACAGCCATCTTCATCCTACAAAGGTGCAAAAGATCAGTGCCTTCACTTGAAAGAATAGAAAAGAGAAAACTGAGCAGTAATATTAAAAGCGTAGATTTTAAAAGTCATAGAAGCAAAGGATTATACCCGGCAAGGTTTATCTTGAATCTTTTCTATATGCACCGATGCAAGATCTACTTCTAGCTTTATAGTCTTGGACAAAATAAGTGAAAACCTGCATACCCAACTTAAATTGATATTTTCTGTGCATATGGTTTCCAATAGTAAAAGTCTAAAATTTACTAACCTGGCCATATATTTAGCAATGTTGGGAACTGTGTGCACATGCATAAACAAACATCTTGCTTCATGAATTGTTTTATTGTATAATATACAGGGCTTTATCTTGTCCAAAAGAGCATCAGACTCTACGCAGACAAAGTAACACTTCACAGATGATGAAGTTGGACTTTTCTTCTTCTCCTCTTTACCACCATCTTTAAAAACTGATCAATATCAACACATATAAACAATAATGTTAGGATTCTTAACATTTGAAATCTGAACTGCATACCATGAAAGAATATACCATGTATTATGTTACACAACACACATCTATATAAATGACTACCAATATCCTACTTTAAAGATGGAAAATGCTTTCAGGACTGATGGAATCATAACTCCATAGAGGTCATCCAATCAAATCACGTGATGTGGAATGGGGAAAACTGACAACTGCCATTTCCAGCTCCAGTACACATGAAAAGGAAATAGGAGAAAAGTTCAAAAAAGTGAGGAAAATGAAATTTTTATGTTTTGTAATATTATCTAGAGCCTAGAATTTTGTAGGATTAGAGTTCATTATTTTACGGATACTGCTTCTAGGATTTTTTAATCATTTTAGGATTTTATTTGCATTGGTGTAGGTCTGAACAGCATACTCCATATTTTACTTATTTTTATAAAGTGTTATTTATTGTTTAAAATAAAAATGTACTAACTCACTCAGCCAATGCTAGAAATATGGTTATCCTAGAATTAGTATGAATATCAAGATATGATACAAATGCTTCATATCTTGATATCAAGACAATTTATAATTATAGAGATAGCCTCTTTAAAAATTATACAATTTCAAGATTACAGAAATGTACGAGGTGCAAATAAAACTAAACTCTAAGCACTTGAAATACAGAATGTGCAGAGTTTTCGTTAAAAATGAGATAGGATGATGCAAGCCGGTCTTCCTGTTAGCACAAAGCAACATAGTAGAATAGAAATAAAATAGACCATGAAAAGCTTTACAGCTTTACTCAAGTCTATGGATTGTCAATCCAAAAACAAGAAGAAAATTGGAAGAGAGAGAGTGGCAATATTGATCAAAAGGAAAGGGGTTCCCCTCCAAAGAAACCAATACTTTATATAGAAAAGTACATATCCAATGAAAGTAAAACTTTAAAAAAAATTAACCTTTCTAAAAGTTCTAAGCAGGAAAAAAAAAAAAAAAAAAAAAAGTAAACTGTTTAAAGAAGAAAAAAAGGACACTATTAAAGAAAATGAAACTAGCAAAAATAGTCCTTGAAACTTTTTCTTATCCTCTCTTGGGTTTACCTTTAAAATAATGATTCAGTGTAGTGTCATGCATGGGAATTGTGAATGTTCCTATAACAGACTATCTCGGTTGAAAAAAGACTCAACCTCAATGCTGAAAGATCATTATCAGAATCATCATGATAAGCTTGCAGGTCAGCAACATTGAAGGTTGTTGAAACCCCTGTAACACCTGGAAGATCTAAAGCAACCAACTTACCCTTCTTTTAACTAAACACATCCATATAATCAAAAATCCTATCAACGGCTTTTAATATATATATATAAAATCTTTAGCATTCTGGGATTTCAACTTTTATGTCAAAACTCTCCTCCATTCATTACACAAAGTGTTCCAGTGTCGTCCCTCCTGCTCCTATGGCTCTTTACACGGAGCAAAGTTATGAAATGAGCTTTTGCATTCTTGAAGTTTGCGATGTCGATGTCGCAAGACATGTCACGAGATGTCATGACATTTGAGGGGGGGGGGGGGGAAAAGGAAATGATGGGAAAATTTGAGGGAAATGTAAGGTTTTTGTTCGAATTTTGATCCCAACTCCTAGATGAGCATAATTGAGGCCTAAATACATCAAAATATGCTAAAACAAACAATCATTTAATAAAGACCATTAGTTGAGGGGGGTTACATGCTAATGCTATCTAGTTGTCAGCTGTACCAAAAGTAATACTAAATCCAATTAAGCAACAAGCACATAAAGGAGTTAATTATGATTGTTTATTCATTACAAATGGATAAACAGTGATTCAATTCATCCTTTTATGTAATTTATTTTTAAAAAATAGCAATTTTTTTCTTATTTTTTACCATTTTTGAATCATTTTTAATATTTATTTAATATTTTCTTTGATTTTTAAAATTTTAAAAATATCATAATGCAAAAAATAAGTCATTGGTTGTTTTCTATAATTTTTACTAACCTTTTATATATTTTTTCATAATTTTATATGACTTTTATAAAATTTATAAATCTTTTATTATATAAATAAATATCATATATATAATTATAAATTGGCAAAAAATAAAAAAGATATGTTTTTGATAAATAAATGAAATATTTATTTTACTTTAAATTATGTTATTTATTACATATAAGTATACCACAATATCTATTCTATATGAATATTTAAAAAATATAACTGTAGATTTGAGAAAAACCTACACTTGAAAGAGAGAAGAATGGGTTTTGGGGAGATGTCTCACGAAATGTGCGACATCTCCTCAAAACAGGCCTTAAAACAAGAGAAATGGCCGGCACTGCAACACGTAGACCTTAAAAAAACGTACCTCATGCTGCGCGATATATTGCAACATATCGCAAGTTTGCAACATGAGGGATTTTGGGAAATCTGTCAATTTCCTATAAATTTTGTGTAAACAGCACAAAAATTGTCGACGACATTGCAAACAATTATTCCTCCTCCGACTCATAATAAACAGCATCATGAGTTATAGTTTCAAGATGCACAAGGGGCTAGGTTACAGCTTCCACATGCCTTATAAGAAGTTTGATCTCTCCATCCCAAGCATCAGCTGCATGATCTGCAGTAACACCAGACCTATGGTATTATTGGTCCAACAAAGCAAGAACTGATGAAGGAGAAAATGTCGATCTCCTGAAGATATATTCTATCAACAGGATAGAAACAAGTAGTAAGTTCAATATCCTAGAAGGTGCGGACCCCAAGATGGTATATCAATTATTCCTTTGCGGGTTAATTGATAAT
>JAUPMG010000010.1:4002893-4015105 GCA_031762675.1 Pachysandra terminalis
TTGTTTTCATAATTTCTCCATATTTGAGTAGATATAATAGGTGAGACACAATATCAAGGTTTGAAGTCTCGGGATCGAGAATCGTACCGGTCCCGATCGATCTTAGTCCAAACCGACGATACCGTCTAGTACTTGCCGATCTGGATTTGGTACAAAAAGTTAACTGCTCTTATGTTTTAAAATTTTAAAAACTAAAATTAGATTGGTCGGACTGGTCGTTGGACTGATCAATGCCAGACTAGTCCAAATCAATAATGGTTTGGACTGTCTAATTTATAAATTTAAAAAAAAAAAAAAAAAGTAAAAAAAAAATGACAAACAGCTTATACCGATAATTAGACCGGTTGTACTGGCCGGTCGTCTTAGTCCTGTCTAAATTGTATCGTCGCTTAGGATCGGGTTAGTCTTGTTCTTGGTATGGTCCCAAAAAAAAACTTTCTGACTCTGCCCTGCGATGCAACATGTCACTCGAAACGATACTAGACACAGTAATTATGCATGGATTAATTGTTAAAAAAATCAAATTGGTTATCATATTTGCCATGTGTCTAATACAAAGCAACGAAGGGCATCTTTGCTTGTCAATGGAAGATCTCTCTCTCGTTCTCGTGCATGGCAAATGATTTCCTTTCCTACTAGGTAAATGGCTTACAACCACTAAAAACCACTAGTAAAAACGTTACGATCGAAGACGACAGAAGCTTCAAAAAAGCGAATAAATCCAAAGCTCCAACTCAACTACTTAAAAAAGGAATTCTAAATTTGCGAAATAAACAATATTTTGAAGTCTCTTTTACAGTCTCCACTATACAACTCTCCATCTCTAAATCCTTACAAGCTTTTTGTACTCAGAAGAGAAAGAAAAGAAATCAAGAAAGAAACTCATTAATTTATTGGTATCTAACAGGACCCCCCAAAGTCACCATTATCGCCGGAAAACACTCATTTCTCGCCGGAAAATCTCAACGGTCCCACGCACTGTTTTGCAGCTTCAGGTCCTTATAAAACCTCGCAATAAACTCCTCAGCTTCTTTATCCACGTGGCTATCCTCGTCAGCGTCTCTTAACGGGAACGGCGAGTCCGTTATCCTCAACTGCCGCACCACTGGACTCCGTCCGAACCCCGGCAGGGTAATAATTGGCGACGCCGCCGTGATAACGTCGTTGTTCAGCATCTCCAACGCCTTTTGAATAGCACTAGCGGTCGTTAAGTCGTCGTCAGTAGTGGCCGTGTGGTGGGCACGAGAGAAGTGGTGGTGGCTCTTGCGTTTGCTGACGTGGAAGGGGAAGTAGGATGGGTAAGCTGGGCTGTTGCTGCAGCTGAACTCGTACTCTCCGGGGGCGACGAAGGACAGGTGTGCGTCGTGTGATGACCGGCAACTGGAGCTTGATTTGTGATGGAACATGAGGTTGCCGATTGCCTTCCCTGCGAACTTGCCACGTTTCATCAACAGGTGAAGATCCATCATCAGTTTACGCTTCGAGATGCCCTTCCTCAGCATGAAGAAGGCTACCCGTACAATGTTCCAAAGTCTCTTGGCTAGCACCGGTGGAATCGGTTCCATCTTCCAATTCTAGAGAGAGAGAGAGTTATTTTGTTCTTCTATAGAGAGAGAGATGAAGCGGTTTTGGTTTGCTGGGAAAGGAGGAGAGGGAGAGAGGTATTTAAAGGGTAGGGAAGGGGAAAAGGCGCCAGAAAAATAAAACTTTTTTAATTTAATTAAAACATGAGAGTAGAAAAGAAATGGTGGTGGGCGTTTTTTGGAATTTTTTACTAGAAGGTCCCTGGATCAGGAGTGAATGACCTAAGTATATCCCTAGCTTCAATGATTGTAGATATTTATGGTGTTCAAAATCTCCAAACTACCCTCTTTCTGTTGTTGGAAATAGCAGCAGTTGTGGGGATAATTCCGTCATTTAATCCGGGTTTTTCGGGATGAAATTGACCCGCTGGCCTGACAGCTTGACAGCATTGCCAAGAGTGAAAGGCAAGCACCTACTACTCAGACACATGGCCTCAGCAAATCAATTGGGACCCACTTGAAAATGTTTTTTTGTGCAAGCCATCCGTACGTATAAGAAACTGGAACTTGAGTTCCATTTAAATATATGGAGATTTTTATTCTGTAGAAAGAAAGATTCTTCAATCATAATAGCAAAATCATTAAATTAATGTATTTATTTATTGTCGTTTATTTAAATTTTGAAATTGAATGTGTGGGAAGAGGCCAAGTCAACAATTTGAGTTGTTACTTGTCACTCAAGTCCCGAACTACCATCGTTTGCTCTCAATGGAAAGGGCCTAATTAATTTTGGTTTGAGAATTTGATTGGTCAGACCAGTGTTAGCAAAACGTGGAACGTAAAAAAAACGGAATAAAAAAAATACGAATTTAATATGATTTTAATTTTAAAAAACGTAATAAAAAAATAATCAAATAAGCAGAAACATAAAAAATATATTTAATAAATAATTTGTGTTTAATACGTATTTTGTTCAAAAAATGGATTCAAAATAATGTTAATATATATATAAGTATTAATAATTAAATAATAATTTTTTTTTTAGAACTTGTTATAAAACTCTTTAACACAAAAATAAAGTTGTCGGCTAGCACGCATTTGTCATTGAAACTTCTAACGGATAACTTTTTTTTTTTGGTCAACTTTAAACACTGATTTTTTAAACACATTTTTTTTTCAAAAAAACATAAAAAATACGTTTTAAACGGTATCTGAAAAAAAATACATTTTTTTGCTTAGAAAACGTTTTAAACAAAATTTTAAACCTTTATATAATAAAACATGTTTTCTTAAAACAAAATACCGTCTTAAACAGCGTTTTGCTAACAATGGCTCAGGCCAACCCGCTTTGCTAACTTAACGATCTCCCTCTCTCCTTTGTAAGTCCTTTTTGCCTTTTTTCTTTCCGTCTTTTAAGACTACCCTTATTGGTCCATGGCTTTCAAAAAGCCTCCTCCAAAACAGTAGTTGTTGCCTCTGTAGTAAGACTTTTGATTGGTGTCTATGTGATTTATTTAAAAGAATTTTTTTTTTAATACAAAATGACCAATTATAACTTTGTTATACACGAAAATACTTCAGACGATAGTTTCCACCAGGATTTCTAAGAAATTAACGTCTTTGCCTTTTCACTGTTTGCCATGGCACAGTCTCTTGGTCCGGACTCCGGAGTGAGTTCCGATCAGTTCCGGTGTTCACTTCTCATTCTAGATTGTTGGAGGTATTTTAGTCATTTCAGTATATAATAGCACTACAACAAAATGGCTAAACTACTCCTTAACAAGATACGTAGTCCAATGATATTCCAGGGAGATTTTCGTTAAAAAAAAAAGATAAACAAGATGAGCTTGTTGGAGGTATTTTAGTCATTTCAGTATATAATAGCACTACAACAAAATGACTAAACTACTTCCTAACAAGATACGTAGTCCAATGGTATCTCAGGAATAAGTGAGATTTTTGGTAAAAAAGGAAAAGATAAACAAAATGAAGAAAAAATCAAGCATACACAATATACAGATTTACATGGTTTGATAAATAGTGTCAGTGTCCACGGATGAACACCTAATTTTACTATGAGAGCATTTCGTCTGTTCCAAGGTAACTGCACCATCGACTATTCCGTACGCCGATTTCTGTCACGTATCCAGTCGAAGGTCTACTTTTTACTTTTGAACCAGCCATAGTACTTTTAAAAAATTCAAATTTACTTTTGAACAGACGTGGCAAAAATCGGCTCACTGAACAGCCGATGGTACAACTACCTTAGAACAGACGACATGCTCTCTTCTACTATTCTTCAAAGCTCAAAACAAAAGTGTTACAGAGAGAGCTTGCTTTTTAGTCTTTGCTTTTTCACAAAGTACAAAATTTATTTGCTTGGAAATCTTCATGCTGGATTTGGTGTGAAAACTCTCTTTATTATTTTGAATTGGAGATGGTCCCATGGTAATGCCCAAACCCACAAGAACAAAGGCCCCTAGTTTGAATGCAACTAGTTTAATAATAATAATTTTAAGTAAAAAAATAATAATTTTAGTGTTAAGAAAAAATATGATGAAATAGCAGGCTCTCTAGCTCTCTAGTTCATTTTGCAGGTTCTTAGCTCAGGAATTAGAGCTCCTAGGTTCGAGTCTCTGGGCTTACCTGATATATAATCTTTGTGGGTGAGGTCATGTATCCGGGATTGACCCTGTCCCCATTAAGTGAGGTCGGGGGTTCCATGTCACCAAAAAATAAAAATGATGATCTAAGATTCATCATTTTCCTGCATAGACACCAATACTGGCAAACGATTATAGATCGTTCGATGAAAAAAACGTTTATATCAATGTTTGAAAACTCGGATGTGTTACTTGTATAGATGAGATTTCTGGTTAACTTGTCTCATTTATTCGGCTGGTTATAACTCGGTTTTGACTCGGTAACCCGGCTTGGTGAGTTCATTCAGAAATCTGAGTTTTTAAACACTAGTTCACATTTAATTGTGGTTTTAGTAGTGATTTAGTCATTTGATATTATCAAGCTATCACGTATCGTATAAAGAATAATTAAATCACCATTGAGAATGATGTTTTTAACAATTAATGATGATTAGGTGAGAACTCTAACTTAACAGGACAAGGAGATCTTGTTTTTGCATATATTGTTTATTAAAATGGGTGATCATCTGGAACGAGATGGCTACAGCTTGTTTTAGAAGTCTAGACGGTTGGCATGTGTCCGTCTAATCTACGGATACATGGCAGGCATGGACGCACACTGCAGCATCAGCTGCAACCATCTCGCTCCAAACTATATCCATTAGATCAGGCCTTAACAGCGTGCACAGATGCACATCATTTATCCAGACTTTTCAAAAATTTAGATATTTGGTATACATCCGTACACACTTGTAGATATATGGCGTACACATACACACGCTACAACTATCTCCCTCGAGACAATATCAACCAAATCAAAAACACATTACAGTCAAAAGAAAACCAAACCCAAAGCATGAAGAAAGAGAAAAGGAAGAGGTTAGGGAGGACCGATTGAGTATAGACAAAAAAATGATCATATATACTTGTGAGAAAGTTGATGATGATGTCTTTGGCATAGTAATAATAATAATAATAATAATATTAATAATAAGAAAAAGCAATTAAAATAATGAAAGCGTGTCCAAATTAATGAACCCCAGAAGGAGCTTGTTGTTTTCCACACCCACCCTGCCAGTGCTGCCACCACCACCTTGTTTCTTGCATTTGTCTGCTTAAGAAAGTGACGAGTCTCAAATTATTGGTGGTCCGGTCCGGCCAAACTCCGAAGGCATGCAGGTATTCTATACCAGTTGTTTTCAGGTCACCGTCTTGTGATCTCCCGCCTTTTTAACTTAGAAGAACAAACTTGATCAGCATGCATGTAACACGTATGCTAGGTAGGTTTTATGTTCCTTTCTGCCTTTCAAGCTTTATTGTAACATGACATGTGGTAACCGTGTTGTTATGTGGAGACTTGCGGGGAAGTACTGATGATCTATCCATTGACTCTAATGTTACGAAGGGGATACTAAAGTCGGGAGAGTAAAATAATAAGTTTGCACCCTATTTTGTTTAGTCTTAATTACAAGATATTTATCATACAAACACCATTGCTGAATTATGTAAAATCGTTTGTGTGTTTGATTTACTTTCTTGTTCTCTACTTATTATTATTTGTTTTTTTTCACTATAAAAATAGGTTTGCCACACTAAAACTATTTTTGGAATCTCGGAGTTTGAAAGAAAGAAGAAAAAGAAACGTGTTCAATAAAACACTTTTTTTGTTTGATTGAAGAATAAAAAAATTGGAATAGAGATTTGAAAAGAAAACAAACGTGAAAATTTCTCTTTTGATATCAAAATCTTTCTCTTAAAAACGTAGAGATATTGAAAAAATAAGAAAAGAAAGGTGAAAAGCACACTCCAACTTAACTCTCGTAACATATTTTCTCTTTTCTTGATAGTCAATCAACCAGAATCTATGGGAATATAAAGAAAAGTCTAATTTCACAATATAGATTGACGGTGATGGATATTGGGAGATGAAAAAGATTAAGACTTTAAGATTGCATTTGGTTCGGCTACTATTGGTACTTATTGTAGCTTATAGCTTATATAAGCACTTCTTAAAATTAAATATATGTTTGGTAGCACTTATGGGTAAGTGCTTACCCATAAACAGTAGAAGAAGGCTACCCATAAAGTGGAATTATTAAGAGCAACTTCTCTCAAGCTCTTATGTGTTAAGCTATTTTACAACTTTAATAATATTTTTAAAATACTTATTTTACCCCTAAATTTCTATAAGCACTTAAATAAATGTTATTTCTAAAATTAAATAATATTTTTGTAATATCTATTTTACCCCTAAACATTCATAAGCACTTAAATAAATATATTTACGAAAAGCTATTTTCTTCAAATAACCAATCTATTGTTGTTGTGGATAAGTGCTCCCGTTGAGCAACTTATTCAATGAGTACGTATCCATAAGCACAAGCCGTTCCAAAGGCATCCTAAATATGATTCAAAAATAAAATAATAAAATCTAAAATAATAAATAAATAAATATATATATATATATATATAATTTTTTAGAGATAAGCTAATGAAATATAAAAACAAAACCACATAAATGTGGGATGAAATAGCTTAGATGTAATAACTCTGATTATTGACATCCTTATCATCTTAGTCCCCCTGTTAGGGATAGAAACAGGGCGGGTTCTAACCAACCCTAACCCGCTCCCTATTAGTGTCCTCCTTTATAAAACCAGCACTAAACCTAATCGGGTCGGTATCAAGGCAGGATAAGATTGACCCTATATATATATATATATATATATATATATATATATATACTTATAAAATATATATATTTTTTATTTGAAAAAATGTGTAAATAACATGTAGTTGGCCCGAGTGGAAGGGGCTTGGGTCGCTTAAGCAAGTGGTCTCGGTATCAAGTCCTTGTGGATGCAGCAAATCTTGTTGGGAGAGGTCCCGCTTCGGCGCCCGACAGTACCTCGGAGGAATAGTCCTGGGCGAAGCCTGGGGATACCTTGGGAAATCAAAAAAAAAGAAGCGGACTAGATCGGGCTGATCCAAACCCTATCCCAAACCACCAAGGGTGGGCGGGTTACCCATTTAACTCGCCCCATTGTCATCCCTACCCATTGTTATAAAGAGGGAAAACAACTTCTTAAATGAGACCCTGGATTCCTGAATTCTTTAGATTGAACGTTCTGATTGATCACCGACCTTGCACGGAACCATCGACCTGCACGTGGCAATCCCTCACTCGCCGGACGTGCTTCTGCTGATTCTTCGGGCCATACTTCCCTCACCTGCGGAGCAGCGGAGTTATAAAAACGGCGACTATAATATTCCGGATTCCAAAATAACCCTTGTATATTTCACGTATTTATATGAACAACACCTTTTAGCAGAGCCGTACTAGCAGGGGTACTTTAGGAATAATGAATGAAAAATAACCGCTACTTTGGATTCTCAACCATTTGCAAAATTTCTACTCAACGCTAGCGTTAGACCGAGAAAGGCGACGGTGGCTTTCACAAAGCAAACACTTTGGAAAAGAAAAGATAACGGAAACGAAACCGAAATCTTTCTTTCTTCTGTCATTTCGATTGAATTCTCTCACATTTCTTAGAATCCTACGCTCGTTGGATCAAAAGTTTTGCTGGTCTTCGTACGATCAGAAGCCTGTTCACTTCCTTCGCGGTTCTTTCCCTTTCGAATCATCGGAAACGGTAATCTAGGGTTTCTGTTCTGCTGAGTTCATTTTTTCTTGATTGAAAATTGTTCTTGATCAGATTATTGATTTCAGTATTTATGAATTATTGGGAAACGAATGAGATCATTGTTCCTGATCAGTTTATTGATTTCAGTATTTCTGAATTATTGAGAAACGAATGCGATCATTGTTCTTGCATCGGTTTATTGATTTCAGTATTTCTGAATTATTGAGAAACGAATGCGATCATTGTTCTTGCATCAGTTTATTGATTTTAGTATTTCCGAATTATTGAGATAGGAATGACTAATGCGATCATTGTTCTTAATCGATTCTTTGGAGGTAAAATTAGCTCTATAAGTTTTTTTTTTCTCTTCCTTTTTCTTTTTTTCTGTATCCGAGTTTGTAGTTTGCTTTTACTTGGAACGGAAAAATTGGATATTTATGTTGTCTTGGATTAGATGTTTCTTGAGTGGATATTTCTGGTTTGAAGATGTTTAGGATTATTGATAGTGAGTTGCGATTCCTTCATTTTGTTCCTTCTTGAATCTGTAGAATGACATTCAAGATTAAAATGCACCTTCTTTTTTCCTGACATATATGGGAAAAAGAGAACAAAGAAAAAGTAAAAGACAAAGTCCTAGTTACATCACATGTTTTGCATATTTAAGGAAAACTATTGGAAATATCTTTTGCTGATTAACATTTTTTTTTTTGAACTTTTGATATTTTTGTTTAGTCATGTAGATATGATATTTGTATTTTTGATGGAAAGAGAAAATAGTGTAGGGAAGGTTTTTAATCAAATAATATATACCTATGGTTGTTGATAATGCCATTGATTTTATCATCTGTACTGGATCTAGGAATCGGTGAAATAAAAGTAATGTTTTACCAGTCAAGTAGCCGGAACCAGAGACCCAAAGGGTTTAGGGTTAATCAGGCATTTCAGTGTACATTGCTTTTGGTGGTCATCTTCTGGTTGCTGTACTCGTACAATAAGAGGAAGGAATATGGTGCAAATGCACAGAACAAGTTTAGTGAGGATCATAGATTACCAGTTTTGGGTCGTAAAGGAAATGCGAGGGGTCGTTTGATGAAGATGAGGTAGGCTCTGAATATGGAAATCTCATGGGAGATGGTGAAAAGAAAGAAGATGGTGGTGGTGGAGATGATGAATTGGATAGGAGCGCGGAAGAGAAGGCCGAAGAAGAGTCTCTCCACAAGATGGTGGTTCATGATTCACTAGGAGGTGTGACTGTTCATGAGGAAAAAGAGAATGAAGAAGAGTCTGAAACACGAAAAAAGGAACGGCGGAATGATGACAAAGATATTATGTCCAAAGAAGTGTCCTTTGGTGAAAAAGATTCACAGGAAAGTATCACCAACTATGAAGAGAAAAAGGATGCAATAGATAAGGATAAGGGCTTTAAGAAAAGTGAAGAGGATGCTGCATTGCATCCCATTGAAACAGAGGATGCTACTGTTCCTGGTCAAAATGATATGGGAGTTGGAATCAATAGCTTTCATGACAAGAATGGGGTTCCGCAAGATGGTTATGATCTTCTGAACTCCTCTGCCATTGAGGCGCGTGATGATCTAGCACAAAATCTGCATACAGAAATCATTTTAGGTACAAAAAGTCAAAGTGGGCTCACTGCATACATGAACCCAGTAATCAAGGAGGTTGCCAACTTATCCCGTGTCTATGAAAAAAATAATACAAGCAATCAAACTAACAACATGATTCTTGAAGGAGAGGAAGTTAAATCTCAAGGAGGCAGCAATATTGCAGATGTTGAAACTGAAAGTGGAAAAAGAGTTGAACACCCAAACATTGGCACAAAAGCTGATGCAGAAACTAACTCCGAATCTGACAATTTTGCCATGTCAAATGTCCTTCGGAAATCAGAAGCAACACTGGAAAGTATTAGAGTTTTAGAAGATTCTAGCTCTCTTCTTTCCCAACAAGAAAAGGAGGTTACAGATCTTAAGACACTTATGGGTGCTGAAAAAGATGCCAGAAGTAAGGAATAATGTCCAAATGCCAGATGAGTAGTTTCGGTATTTGTATTCCACCTTGACATTGTAAAATCTAGATTTGTCATTCTTTTTTGCTACTCATTTTTCTTTCTTGAACTTTTAGCATTTGTTTTCTGAAAGTATTAACTATAGATTAGTTTGTTCATCTCTTCCAGCAGGATAGCATTGTTCATTTTTGCTTTTGAACACTTCTGTAACATTTTACTTGGGATAAATTTTTGAAATCCTATCATTGATCTTTTGGCACTTCCAACTGAAACTATCTTTTTGTGGTTTCGCGTAGGAATGACTTCGGTAACATAGATTGTATTTTGGATGCATGTTAAGATCATGTTTCAAACACAGTTGTATACCTATATTGTAGCAATCCAATATTTGTTAGGATTGATTAAAGGTGATAATGAATTTAATGGATGATTAGGAAACAGTTCCAAATCTGATTGGTTTCATAATACCACAATAGAAAACTATTTGAAGAAAATAGTTGAATCATGTCCATCGTCATCATCACCTCAAGGGAGGATCGTATTGCACATTTCCGTTGATTGGTTAACTGAGGTAACTTACAATAGACAGAGAATGCTAGAACAGAGCTCATGAGACACAGGAAAGCACTTGCATATTTCTTTTCTTTTGGGAATTATTAATTTAAAGAAATGGAAGAGATGGATTACATGTCACTTAGGTTTTCAATTGCTTCTATCGATATTAATTTAATTATTATGAATTATCATGCCTTGGTATGTAGAGATTGTAAATCTTGCTCAGGATTTTATGATTTTAATTCATTGCGGTGGCGAATCAGAAAGATTTCATAGGCAATGGAGCCGTTTTCCCCTTTTTCATTATGCTACTTTGTGTATCTCCGTCAATTAAATGAAAAAAAAAAAAAAAATTTGTGAACGCAAATATGAGAGGTTAAAATTTGGAAAACGAAAAAAGTAGGCTAGTTAGTTGATCTAACAAGCAACAGAATCCATCATATGTCTCAGTTTCTTTGCTATATAACTCTACATTATTGGTAGAAGATAATTGTATGATATGTTCAGGAGAATAATTAGGAGAAAACTGGTCATTTTAATCTGCGACATATTGGAGTAGTGAATTAATCACAAGATGTTGGCTAACAAAATTCAAATGTTTCTAGAACTAGTACAATCTTTCATTTTGTACAAATGTATCGTCTTTTTCAGTGACCAAATTCAGAAATCTTTCATTAGAAATTCCCTATGTGTGGTTGGTTCGCACTGTACGATGTAGTTGAACTAAAGTTTTTGTACCCTCATGTCTTCTTCTTCCTACTTTCCTTTCAACAGACAGAGAAATACATAACTATGTAACTATGAACAGGAAAAAAAGAAGGAAGTTTTAGTTAAGAATGACTAACCATCAACCATCTTTAATAAAAATCCTTCTTGTCCAAGCCTTTTCCTTAACTATATGTGTTGGCCATGTGCATCCTTTTTCAGCAAATTCATTAATATCTAAAGCCATTTTATTTCTAATAATATAGCACAAAAGTACTGCTTGCTCCTCAGAGAGAGGAATACCTCAAGATACTGTATGATTCATTAAATCCAAGTATTGATTGTTTGGATTTTCCCCTGATTCACTAGATATTAATTATAATTTTGTCTCGTTAAGATTATAACACGTATTTCTATTGGTAACTGCACATTCAAAATGTGGACCTATATAATACATCTTAATCGAAAACCGGATAGAAAAATTGGTGAAAACACACTATTTGTGTCATGTGACAACAATGTTACAAGGTATAGTTCCTATCAATATTCTATGGATGATGAGGTCCTAGATATTTCCTTCTTTGTGTGGTGCATGTTTGCTAATACTGTGTGTCAATATCTGTGTCCCCACTATGCATTACTTATATCACTGGACCACAATGGGAAGAAGAGAAGGAAAAATAAAAGAATAAGTTCATCTCACTGATTTTGATAATCCAAGCAAAAAAGCGTAGCTCCTCATTACCATGGAAGATAAACAGGTTGAGAAGTGCAGAGGCAAGGCATGTGCAGAACTGAAAGGTCCCAAAGCAGAGCAAGTATGGCCTCTCTTAGAAGATTTCTGTGGCCTAAACAAGTGGTTTCCTACCCTTACAACCTGCCATGGAGTCGAAGGTGTCAATGGACAACCTGGCTGTGTGCGCTACTGTGCTGGCTTCAAAATTCCTGTTGACAGGACTGATGGGGAGACTATCAATTGGACTAAGCAGAAACTGCTAGCTATTGATCCAACTGCACTGACTTTTATCTATGCGATCGTCGATGGAAACGTTGGCTTCAACGCCTATCTGACCACAATCAAGGTGCTGCCATGGGAAGATGGGTGTAAGATTGAGTGGTT
>JAUPMG010000010.1:4015205-4033308 GCA_031762675.1 Pachysandra terminalis
TTCAGTATAGAAAAGACAAAAGAGCCAGACAAAAACACAAAAAAAAAAAAAAAAAAGAAAAAAAAAATACACAGAGACATACGGGATCATTCCCCAACTAAATAGATAGAGAATTCTATCACTTTTCTATTATGTCCTTTTTTTTCCTATATACATTTTTCTACAATGTATCATGTAAATGGTATTTTCTCAAAAATAAAATCAAAAGAATGAATGCCGTATGGACTGGTCCTTTACTTTTTATATGATTTATTGTAAAAAAAAAAAATACTATTTTTAATACAAAATGACCAATCATAATATGCTTCATGAAGATGCTACAGACAATAGTCTCCTTCCCCATTATGTCAAAGAAATTACCGTCTTTGCCATTTCACTATTTGCCGCGGCAGTCTCTTGGTCTCCGGACTCTGGAGTGAGTTTCGATCAGTTTCGGTGTTTACTTCTCATGCTAGATTGTTTGGGGTATGATAGTCAATTTCAATATATAATAGTATTATAAAATGACGTAAGCATTATTTTAACAATGATGCTTACGTCCACATAAGGACGCTCAATTCTACTTATTCTTTAAAGCTCAGAAAAAAAGGGTTACAGAGAACAACCACAAAAATATGATAAATACTTTATAATTAAGATAAAATATAATAAAAATAAAATTATTATGATACCCTATACCCAAAATAGCAGAATTTGTGAGTAGATTATCAGTATTTTCCGAATGCCTCAATAATATTAGTGCAGCTCTTCCACTAGATATTGGATCTATCCTCTTTGAATTAGTGAAGTTCATCCACTAGGCAAAGATATCTCATTGTCTCATATTTAGCAGGTGGCACTTGACCATTGGACTAATATAATATAATATAATTTAAAATTTTTAAATCTATTAATATCATATTGTTCATTGTCCATCCAATAATTTTTAAAGCTTCTTTAGGATGGGAGTAGTTAATTTCATTTTAATTAGTTAGTGGAGGAAGCAGGCTTTACTATATATATATATATGTTCATCTTTTCACAACACAAGGCAACTAGTCTTTCTAGGATTCGATCGTTTCAAGTACAGTTACACTTTACCTGCTTCTTTATTTTTGTAATAAGAGAGGGATAAAAAACTCCTCAATCCATTCAAGTGCTGTAAAGCCTTTCCTTCGAACTCCATTAAATCACACTCATGCAGTCCATGTTTACATGTTATAAAAGTTTTCATGTTGAGAGAAAGCTTACTTTTTAGTCTTTGCTTTTTCACAAAGTACAAAATTTATTTGGTATGAAAACACTCTTCATGGTAATGCCCAAAGCCCCCCTAGTTTGCATGTACCTACTTTAATCATAATAATTTTTAGTATTAAGAAAAAAATAATCATTTTTAGTGTTAAGAAAAAATATGATGATCTAGGGTTCATTATCCTCCATAGACACTACGATTACGGACCGTTCGATGAAAAACATGCAAAGTCGGATAGATGAGATTTCTGGTTATGTCTCATTTATTCGGTTGGTTATTGTTTAGGCCGGATCTAGACGGCCGAAACCCAAACTGGATCAAAGGAAATGCTAAATTAAAGCATGGGTCCCGATCAGTAAAATTGGGAGTGGAATTTTTCTTCTATTTTTGTCCAATGTTGAACGTAATTGGGTGACATGGTTATATATACTAAGTAAATGCATCAAGAACTTCTTGAAAGGTGGCACCCAAATAGAGAAAATTGTTCCTACAGCGCCCACCCCAGAACTTTAGCCCAAACAGTTCTATAACTCGACATGATTTCCCAATAACTTGATGAGTTCATTCAGGAATCGATCGATTACCTGATGTATAGTTTCGATATTCAGAAGTTTTGATAGAGACTGACAAGTTGGTGAATCAGGACAAGTAACTGAATTTTTAAACATCGGTTCACATTTAATTGCTTTTTTGGTCTTAACCACATGGTGTCCCCACACCCACTTAGGTGTGGGACTAATCCACGTTTGGGGCGGGAGCATTAAAGGTAAATCTCTGGCCACGAGTGCTTCTAGTGGGATTCGAACTCCCGACTTACCTCCGGAGACGCTTACTAGAGCCCAGCTTGCTACCAACTGAGCCACACATCGATGATTAGTTCACATTTAATTCCTGTTTTAATCATTTTGTGATATTATCAAATTATCACATATTGTCTAAATAATAATTAAATCACCATTAATGACCTGTTTAACAATTTATGATGATTAGGTGAGAACTCTATCTTGTATTGTTTACGAAAATGGGTGATCAAGGATATTTTGGTTCACTAACAAGGGCCTCACATCATCTGGAACGAGATGGCTGCAACTAGTTCTAGAAGTCTGTGTTGTTGGTGCATGTGTGTCTCTATATGCCTATAGATACGTGTCGTGTATCGACATCGGCTGCAACCATCTCGCTCCGAATGATATCCATCAGATCAGATCTTAAGATTATGTGCAGATGCACGCCACCTATCCAGATTTTACTAGACCTTCTAGAAGTCTTGATGGTTGGTGTATATCTGTATATGTTTATAAACATGTGACGTGCATAGATATATACTGCAACTATCTCGCTTCATACGAACACAAAACAGTCAAAAGAGAACCACACCCAAAGCATGAAGAAAGAAAACTTGAAGGGGAAAATAAAAAAAGAAAAGAGGTTAAAGGGAAGACCGATTGAGTATAGAACAAAAATTAAAATAAAAAATTGATCATATATACTTGTGAGAGAGTTAATGAGGATGCCTTTGGTATTATAATAATAATAAGAAAAGCAATTGAAATAATGAAAGCGTGCCCAAATTAATGAGACCTACAAGGAACTAAGTTATTTTCCACACCCTCCCTGCACCACCACCTTGTTGCTTCTTTCTTTTGAGAAAGTGATGAATCTAAAATTATTGGTGGTCCGGTCCCGCCAAACGCCAAAGGCATGCACGCGCGTACTCTATCCCAGTTGTTTTCAGGCCACCATCTTATGATCTCCTGCCTTTCCAACTTAGAAGAACAACTTGAGCATGCATGTAACACGTATGTTAGGTGAGAGCGGAACATGTGCGGGTGGCTTTGTGGTGCGGATGAGTGCAGACGGCACTTTATTGGCCCACATCACCTAAATTCACGTGAACATGAAATAAAAAGTATTTTATATTTTTTTTTTCTTTCATTCACATGTGCGAGTGGCCAATAGAGTGCCGCCCGCACTCACTTGCACCGCAAGGCCACCCGCGCCTGATCCACTGCCATGTTAGGTAGGTTTTGAGTTCCTATCTAGCTTACACGTGGGGCACAGATACAGGTTTGTTTGAAATGCACAAGGTGGTGAATCTTATACAAACTATGTGTTGTTATTTGGAGAGTGATGCTACTGAGGCATTCGGGAAGTACTGATGATCCAGCCATCGACTCAAGGGTATATACAAAGGAGGGTCCCCGAAGGGTCAAAGGGCAAAACAATAATTTTATATGTTATTTTGTTTAGCCCTAATTATAATGTATTTATCATGGTTTTTGTGATTGCTCTTATAATATACTCTTTCTAGAACTTGTGAGAATAGTGAAATCTGATGTGAATACGTTGACGTAGGCACCATTGCCAAACCATATAAAATCGTTGTGTCTTGTGTGCTTGATTTGCTTTCTTGTTCTATGTTTATCCTTTTAAGAGATAATAAGGTAATGAAAGAAAAATATGAAATATAAAAACAAAAATACATAAATGAGGGATGAAATGAAAATACCTAGGTGCAATAACATCTATCGTAGCTTATCTTGTGAGTTGTGAACATCCCCTTTCTTTTGTCAGGGATAGTAACAGGTCGGGTTCTAACCCCGCCCCTATTGGTGTCCCCCTATATAAAACCTGCTTTTAACTTGATCGGGTTGGTATTGGGGGCAGGATGGGATTGACCCAATTGTTTTATGTTATAAATAATCATTGTTTTTTTAGTAAAATATGAAGGGTTTTTATTTATTTTTTAATATATATATCTTTTTACTTAAAAATATATCTAAATAACATGTAGTTGAATGACAGACTAGAACGGGTTGACCCAAACCCTACCCCAAACCACTAGGGGTGGGCGGGCTACTCATTTAATCCGCCCCATTGTCATCCTTACCCGTTGTTATAAAGAGGGAAAACAACTTCTTAAATGAGACCGTTGATTCCCGAATTCTATAGATTGAACGTTCTGATTAATCACCTACCTTGAACGGAATCATCGACCTGCACGTGGCAATCTGACCTGCACGTGGCAATCTCTCACTCGCTGAACGTGCTTTCCTGATTCTGCGGGCCATATACTTCCCTCACCTGCGGAGTTATAAAAACGACGACTATAATATTCCGGATTCCAAAATAACCCTTCTATCTTTCACGTATTTACATGAACAATAGTGCAACACCTACCTAGTAGATCCGTACAAGTAGGGGGTACTTTAGGAATAATGAATGAAAAATAACCGCTACTTTGGATTATCAACCATTTGCAAACATTCTACTCAACGCTAGCGTTTTCATTCGCAGGCAAAAAAAGGCGACGGTGGCTTTCACAAAGCAAACACTTTGAAAAAGAAAAGAAAACGGAAACGAAACCTAAATCTTTCTTTCTTCTCGTCATTTTGATTGATTTCTTTCTTATTTCTTAGAATCCTACGCTCGTTGGATCTAAAATTTGGCTGTTTTTCTTACGATCAGAAGCTCTGTCCAGTTCCTTCGCGGTTCTTTCCCTTTCGAATCATCGCAAACGGTAATCTAGGGTTTCTGTTCTGCTGATTTCATTTTTTTGACAGAAAATTGTTCTTGATCAGTTTACTGATTTCAGTATTTCTGAATTATTGAAAAACGAATGAGATCATTGTTCCTGATCAGTTTATTGATTTCAGTATTTCTGAATTATTGAGAAACAAATGAGATCATTGTTTCTGATCAGTTTATTGATTTCAGTATTTCTGAATTATTGAGAAACGAATGCGATCATATTTCTTGATCAGTTTATTGATTTCAGTATTTCTGAATTATTGAGAAACGAATGCGATCATTGTTCTTGATCAGTTTATTGATTTCAGTATTTCGGAATTGTTGAGATAGGAATGAGATCATTGTTCTTAATCGATTCTTTGGAGGTAAGATTAACTCTATAAGATTTTTTTTTTCTTTTCCTTTTTCTTTTTTTCTGTATCCGAGCTTGTAGTTTGTTTTTACTTGGAACGGAAAAATTGGATATTTATGTTGTCTTGGATTTGATGTTTCTTGAGTGGAGATTTCTGGTTTGAAGATGTTTAGGATTATTGATAGTGAATTGTGATTCCTTCATTTTGTTCCTTCTTGAATCTGTAGAATGAAATTAAAGATTAAAATGCACTTTCTTTTTTCCTGACATATATGGGAAAAAGAGAACAAAGAAAAAGTAAAAGACAAAGTCTTAGTTACATCACATGTTTTTGCATATTTAAGGAAAACTATTGGAAATATCTTTTGCTGATTAACATTTGTTTTTATTTTATTTTTGAACTTTTGATATTTTTGTTTAGTCATGTAGATATGATATTTGCATTTTTGATGGAAAGAGAAAACAGTGTAGGGAAGCTTTTTAATCAAATAATATATACCTTTGGTTGTTGATAATGCCATTGATTTTATCATCTGTACTGAATCTAGGAATTGGTGAAACAAAAGTGATGTTTTACCAGTCAAGTAGCCGGAACCAGAGACCCAAAGGGTTTAGGGTTAATCAGGTATTTCAGTGCACATTGCTTTTGGTGGTCATCTTCTGGTTGTTGTACTCGTACAATAGGAGGAAGGAATTTGGTGCAAGTGCACAGAACAAGCTTAGTGAGGATCATAGATTACGAGTTTTGGGTCGTAAAGGAAATGCGGGGTCTTTTGATGAAGATGAGGTAGGCTCTGAATATGGAAATCCCATGGGAGATGGTGAAAAGAAAGAAGATGGTGGTGGTGGAGATGATGAATTGGATAGGAGTGCGGACGAGAAGGCCGAAGAAGAGTCTCTCCACAAGGGGGTGGTTCATGATTCACTAGGAAATGTGACTGTTCATGAGGAAAAAGAGAATGAAGAAGAGTCTGAAACACGAAAAAAGGAACGACGGAGTGATGAAAAAGATATGTCCAAAGAAGTGTCCTTTGGTGAAGGACACAAAGATTCACAGGAAAGTATCAACAACTATGAAGAGAAAAAGGATGCAATACCAAAAGCACAAGGGGAGGAACCACAGAAGCATGAAAAAGAAACCAACACTCAAGTGAGAGACAGTGATAAAGAAATGGCTAGATATAAGGATAAGGAATTTAAGAAAAGTGAAGAGGATGCTGCATTGCAGTCCATTGAAACAGAGAGTGCCACTGTTCCTGGTCAAAATGATATGGGAGTTGGAATCAATGGCTTTCATGACCAGAATGGGGTTCCGCAAGATGGTTATGATATTCTAAACTCCTCCGCCATTGAGGCACGTGATGATCTAGCGCGAAATCTGCATACAGAAATGATCTTAGGTACAAAAAGTCAAAATGGACTCACTGCTTATGTGAACCCAGTAATCAAGGAGGTTGGCAACTTGTCTCAGGTCGATGAAAAAAACAATACAGGCACTCAAAGTAACAACATGATTCTTGAAGGAGAGGAAGGTAAATCTCAAGGAGGCAGCAATATTGGAGATGTTGAAACTGAAAGTGAAAAAAGAGTTGAACAACTAAACATTGGCACACAAGCTGATTCAGAAATTAACTCCGAATCTGAAAATTTTGCCCTGTCAGATGTCATTCGGAAATCAGAAGCAACACTAGAAAGTAGCAGAGTCTTAGAGGATTCTAGTTCTCCTTTCCCAACAAGAAAAGGGTGTTACAGATCCTAAGATACTTATGGATGCTGAAAAAGAAGCCAGAAGTAAGGAATAATGTCCACCTAGACATTGTAAAATCTAGATTTTTCATTCTTTTTTGTTCCTCTTTTCTTCTTTCTTGAACTTTTAGCATTTGTTTTCTGAAAGTATTAACTAGAGATTAGTTTGTTCATCTCTAAACACTTGTGTAACATTTTACTTGGGATAAATTTTTGAAATCCTATCATTGACCTTTTGGCACTTCCAACTGAAACTATCTTTTCTGAATTATTTATCTTTCCTAAGTTTTGATATCTGTCTTCTGTTTACTTGTGGTGGCGTGAATAAGGTGGTCTCACATGGGAAAACTTCGGTAACATAGATTGTACATGTTAAGATCATTTGTCAAACACAATTGCATACCTATCTTGTAGACCAATATTTATTGGGATTGATTTAGTGGATGATAGGAAAACAGTTCCAAATTTGATTGGTTTCATATGTTAGCAGACTTCTGAATCCCTGATTAATATCTATTTGAAGAAAATAGTTGAATCCTGTCCCTCGTCATCATCACCTCAAAGGTAACTTGCATAGTTCTTTTCTTTTGGGAATTATTAATTTAAAGAAATGGAAGAGATGGATTACATGTCACTTAGGTTATCAATTGCTTCTATTGATATTAATTTAATTATTACAAATTATCATGCCTTGGTAAGTAGATATTTTAAATCCTGCTCAGGACTGATTTTAATTCGTTGTGGTGGCGAATCCAAAAGATTTCTTAGGCAATGGAGCTGTTTTCCCCTTTTTTCATTATGCTACTTTGATTGCCTCGGTCAATTAAATGAAAAAAAAAATTTAATTATGTACCTATGAAGTTGCACTTGTCTTTCTGATTGATCTCAAATCTTTCAGAACTATTAGTAAAGTTGTAGGAAACATTGGTTACATTGTTGTCCCACTGATATATTAACAATTGTGAATGCAAATATGAGAGTTAAAATTTGGAAAACGAAAAAGAGGCTAGTTAGTTGATCTAGCAAGCAACAGAATCCATCATATGTCTCAGTTTCTTTGCTATATGACTTTACATTATAGGTAGAAGATAATTGTATGATATGTTCAGGAGAATAATTAGGAGAAAACAGGTCATTTTAATCTGCAACATATTGGAGTAGTGAATTAATCACAGGATAATGGCCAACAAATTTCAAATTATGCTACATATAGTACAATCTTTCACTTTGTACAAATGTATCGTCTTTTTCAGTGACCAAGTTCAGACATCTTTGATCAGAGATTCCCAATGTGTGGTTGGTTCACACTGTACGATGTAGTTGAACTAAAGTTTTTGTACCCTCATGTATGAAAGTTATCATGCGATTCATGTGGCCATGGATGGCTCCGTGACCACATTGGACAAAGGGGCCCTACGATTTGTTTCATATGAAAAAAATGTTACAAGGTATAGTTCTTATCAATAATGTATGGATGATTAAGTCCTAGATATTACCTTCTTGTGTGGTGCATGTTTTCTAATATTGTGTGTCAATATCTGTATCCCCACTTTGAATTATTTATATCACTGGACCACAATGGGAAGAAGAGAAGGAAAAAAAAAGAGAATAAGGAAGTTCTTCTCACTGGTTTTGATAATCCAAACACAAAACATTTCCCCTCCTTACCATGGAAGATAAACAGGTTGAGAAGTGGAGAGGCAAGGCATGTGCAGAACTGATAGGTCCCAAAGCAGAACAAGTATGGCCTCTCTTAGAGGATTTCTGTGGCCTAAACAAGTGGTTTCCTACCCTTTCAACCTGCCATCAAGTCGAAGGCGTCAATGGACAACCTGGCTGCGTGCGTTACTGTGCTGGCTTTAAAATTCCTGTTGAAAGAACTGATGGGGAGACTATCAATTGGACCAAGCAGAAACTGCTAGCTATTGATCCAACTGAACTGACTTTTATCTATTCGATTGTCGATGGCAACGTTGGCTTCAACGGCTATCTGACCACAATCAAGGTGCTGCCATGGGAAGATGGGTGTAAGATTGAGTGGTTGTATGAAGTTGACCCAGTGGAAGGCTGGATTGTGGAGTTCTTGGATTCTTTCATTAATGGTGGTCTGCAAGTGATGGCAAGGAGAATGGAAGAAGCTCTCCAAGCAGGTGAATAAAAGCTATAAAATCTTATATTATATTGTTGATTTTTGCTGCTGCAGTTTTTTATTGTTCTAGTTATGAACTTAAATATGGTGTCTTGTGTTTTGTTTTGTTATCTGATTTCGTAGCCTCAAACGAAATTTCTGAAATTTTGGCGAAATAACATAACAAAAAAATATTTAACACTTAAAAAATTATAAGATTTTATCGACGATATGAAATGATACAAGAGTTCAGAATTAATAAATATAATATTTACATTATAACATCCAATATATATATATATATATATAAATATCGAAAAATATATTGGACACAAACTCTAATAGCCAAAAAGTACATATGATGAAGTAAATGGTGAAAGTAGATATATTTCGGTGATATAATGTCGAAATATTTGGTGAAATTTCGCAAGACAATGTAAAGAAATATTCACTTGAAAACAAATGGTGAAAGTATATTTATTTCGGTGAACTAACCCCTAAATAATTGTCAAAATGTTAATAGTATTTTCATAATACCTATTTTACCCCTAAATAAATATACTTTCACCATTTGAAAACAAATTACCTTCTTGTTGGTGCTGCTACATTTGCTCTAATGTTTTATGTGATTTATTTACATACTGGACAATGTATATATCTAGAGTGTGTATGCTTGAACTTCTCAGGTGAACCGGCAGAGAGTTCAATCCCAACTTCATCCTGACTTCTTCGGAACTTATGAAGTTGAAATGGAGAGAGATAGAGACTACAACACTCTCCCAAAGAAGGGAACATATGTGCTGATTACTTGGGGGAATTGTAGCTTTACTCAGCAGATTAATTATGTAGAACTTGGTAGTCTCCTTGTACTTATTTGGAACTTGCTATATAATAATGCTTGCGGAGTCTTGTAATCCCAGGACTTTTTGCAAGTGTGCTGCTTAAGTTATGTATGAAAACTGAATTGGGGGGGGGGGGGGGGGGGGGGGGTGTGTGTTTTTATTTTTGGTTTCTTTATAGTGTATGATTTATCTGGTTATTCCTGCTTAGACTTTAAGGCTGCTTTTAGCCCAGCTTGTGCTTTTGGATTAAGTGGCTCAAGGAGAACACTTATTCACAACGACAATAAACTGCTTACTTGAAGAAAATAGCACATTTATTTAAGTGCTTATGAAAGTTTAGGGTTAAAATAGGTATTATGAAAATATTGTTATAGTTTAGAAATAACATTTATTAAAATGCTTATGAAAGTTTTGTGGTAAAATAGGTATTATGAAAATATTACTAAAGTTTAAAAATAGCTTCCCGCATAAGTGCTAAGAAAAGCGGTTCTCAACAGCTTCCCCTTATGGGTAGCCTTCCTCTATTGGTTATGGGTAAACACTTACCCATTTGGTGCTACCAAACACACTTTTAAATTTATAAAGTGCTTTAACAAGGTATAAGCTGAAATAAGCACTTATATAAGCCGTACTAAACGCAGCCTAGGCCCCCCTTTTCACTTACTAAGTTCAAGAAACTCTGGCATTCCATCTCAAAAAATGCTTTCCACCTATCATTAACCGAACTGGCCAACTCCAACCCGACACGATAAGGTTTGTGCCTTTCATACAGTGCCTAATATTGGACCCTCAGGCACAAGGCACGGGGCATGATTATTATCGTGCAGTGCCAGGCCTTATTGGGCTGGTCTCTGTGCTTTTGTCTATAATTAACCTAAAACCTAATGGTGTCTGGGCCGTGTAATGATGTGGGCCTTGAACCCAGGCCCGGTATAACACTATAAGGCCTATTGTCCCGTGCCTGGGCACGGATCCATGCCAGCATGTCTGACCCAACCCAACGTACAATGAATCATGCTATACTATGCAGAACTCAAATCCGTCTGAATAATAAATGGGTTGCTTGCTTTCGGGTGGGTTATTAGGTTTATAATTAAAATGTACCAATCCAACTCAACCCATATTTCTTTTTTTTTTGGGGTCTGACGAGTGCCCTTGTCTATGAAGTGATTGTTCTGTCGGTGTCAGAACTTTGGTAGCAGTGGCGGCGAATATATCTAAGTCTTTAAGGCATAACTCTCACACTCTCACTCCATAGTCCAGAACAATTAGTTTCATATGAGAGTCACAGCCGACGTGGGAAGGCAAGGCTTGTGCCAGGCTAAGAGGTCCTACGGCAGACCAAGTATGGCCTCTCCTTGAGGACTTCTTCAACCTGCACAAGTGGTTCCCAACCCTGGCCACATTTCGCCGGAGAGCCACCGTGACCAATTAGACGGGTGTACTATAGAGTGGTCGTTTACTGTTGATCCTGTGGAAGGTTGGAGACTGGAGGACTTAGTTTCCAAATTCGAATTGGGGTTGCTGCAACGCATGGTTGAGAAAATGGAAGCTCTTAATTTAAGCCTGTGAACTATACTGTAATGGTGGTGGGTGTAGAATTAATTGAACATGTTTCAAATACCCTAATCAGATTCCTATTATGTGTCAATCTTTGCTTCAAATACCCTAATCAGATTCCTGTTATGTGTTAATCTTTGCAACTATTTGAAGGGTAAGTGAAAAAAACAACAACTGATCTATGAACAACGACGTCTGTGTTTATCCCGAGTAAGTCTTGACACAATCAAATTAAAAAAACATTTATACAATCATTCACTCTTTTTGCCTAGACTCTAATTTCCACCTATTTTGGGTCCTTCTCCGTCCCCAAATTTATGATCACAGTCTCTTCAATATTTAATATTGGGCTACACACCTATTTCTTCGTTTTCATAAGTTTTATTTGGCTATTAAAATCATACCAATATGAAGAAAATGCCTGCTTTGTCAACTAATAAGAACGAAAAAAAAAACACTGATTTACATAAAAATCAATTTATAAACCTAATTCAATGCGATACCATACAGTAATAGTGTTGAAGAAAAATACATTAAGAATCTAAATACCAAAACAAAAGTGTCTTTACGACGATTTGATGAACAGTAGTTATATTTGAATATATGAACATTATCCAATCAATAAAAGGCTTTCTTTGACTAAGCAAGCAACTACCTGTAAATATTAGGAAGTCCTATACATCCTTTGTTCCTAGGCATAATATATATATATATCTGGTATCTATTAGGTTAGATGAACTTATACCTTTCTTGCATACTCACCATCCCAGCGTGCAATCTCTTCTCCATCCAGTTGATGATGTCCTGTGCAATCTCTTCGCGCTCCGGTTCGAAAAGAAGGTCATGCAGGAAGCCATCATATAGCTTTATGTCTTTGAACTCAGAGGCCGCTTCATTGTACAGATCCTGAGAGGCCAAAGGATCGGTTACCTTGTCTGCGGTACCGTGTAGAACCAAGAATGGGACAGTGACGGACTTGATGTTACGCATCAAGTAGGCTGAGATGCGCAAGATTTCGTGCCCTGTTCGAACCCTTATGGGTCCGGTGTAGACCAGCGGATCCGAGTACTTTGCGACCAAAGCAGCGGGGTCCCTTGATACTGGAATGCCCCTTTTATTTGCACCTTTGAATTGGAACTTGGGAACAACAAGAGAGAAGAATGGAGCCACAGCCTGCATAAGGACATGACAATCATCATTCATGAAACATGATAGATTTAATTTCTGGGTAATTCTAGCTATGGGTTATAATTTTTCTTGGCTTATAACCAATCAGATGATTTCAAAAACAAAAAATCCAATACAAATAACAATTGCCAAGGAAGGAGAATGTCATTGCTTGTTCCTTCCCAATACCCAAAGTTGGCAGATTTTGGGTTTATAAAAAGGCAGTACAATTGTGGACACCATTATCAAAGACATTAGATACAAGCTAGGAGCATACAACAACAACTAAATGTTTTATCCCAGTGAATCGCACCAGCAACACAAACCTTTTTACGTCATTCCAATCTGTCAAAAACCATATGTTCAATTACATTATGTGCATCCAAATTATTTCTGACAGACTCAATGCACTCCTCTTTCCCTTTTTATTCCTTGAATATTGCAACTCCTCATACCTCACAAGTCACAACCATCTTCCTAGGACTCCATTTAACATAGCCAAACCAGCTAATCCTACTTTCTGCCTATCTTATCTGCCATGTTGGCTACACCTTCAGATATATTCGTCGTTACCTTATCTTTCTTAGTCTTTCCATACATGTATCTTATTTTCCTTATGTCACCAACACTCATCCTATGAATATGTTGCTCTTTGTAGCCCAACATTCTGCTTCACATATTATAGCCGGCCTAATAGCAATCTTATTGCCTTCGAGCTTAAGTAGAATACGTCATTAACATAACACTATATAAGTGCCTATCAACTTAAGTCATCTAGTTTTTACTCTATGCATAATATCCTCATTACTATCACCTCATAGATAATTGATCCAAAATAATGCAAGTGGTTACTTTTAGGAATCACTTGGATCTCAATTCTTGACATTGCTTCTTCTTGCTATCATTTGTGCTAAACTTACACTATATACCCAATCTTGACTTGTTTTGGAACCTTTTGATTCTATCATTTACTTCCTCTCCAGCTTGGTCTACCAAAACCACATCATCAGCATCTAACATATACCAAGATCCCTCCTCTTGAATGAGTTGTCAATTCATTCATAATCAAAATAAAAGAGTAAGGACTCATAGTTAACCCTGATATAAATCTATTGTTACTAAAAACTCATGTCACACTTCCAAATGTTTTCACCCTAGTTATCGCTCCCTCGCACATATTCCTAATAACATCAATAACATCATTGTATTTGATTAGTACTTTCTTCTGCCAAAATCCACCATAATAAATTCCTAGATATTCTATAATATGCTTTCTCTAGGTCAATAAAACAATATGAAAGTCTCTCCTCTTCTCTCAAAAATTCTCCCTTAATTATCTAAATGAAAAACAGCTTGAATGTAAACCTTCCTGGCATAAACTAAATTGAAAGTTTAACACGGCTTATTTTCTCAATTTTTGCTTCATTATTCTTTCCGATAACTTAATGGGACTCTGTTTTAGTTGGCCTCCTTTGACCCAACTTCAAACCCTTTGCCTAGCAGGAAAAGATCTAAAGCCTTCCAGCTCACAAGGTTAAATCAATGATAATTAGTATAATTTTTTATGACACCTCTGTTATTACATATAGATAACACAATGCTTCTCCTTCATTAGTAGTTTTCCTAGTCCTCAAAATCATAATTTAATATACCGGTATCGGAGACCGGACTGGCGTGCGGACCGGTACCGGCCGGTCCGGATTCAGTACTGAAAGTAAAAAAAAAAGAAAAACAGATTGAACCGGTCGCCGGACCGGCGGTACTGGACGCCGGATAGCCCGAACGGCGGTACCGGTCACTAGACCATTGATCCATAACCCCGTGATACAATTGTTTGTATTACGGGTTGGATTGGACTGCTATGGTCCAGTACCGGTCCGGACCGGTATCGGCCGATCCGTGAAGCCGTGGTCCTTAAAAACCGGCACGGCACTGCAAGTCAGTTAAACGTGCCGTGCCGCCCGGAATTTTCGGTTCTAAAGCACTGGTTAAACATGTTCAATTCTCTAACTCGCGTCTCTATCTTATCTCCTTCGCGCGCGAGAGAGAGAGAGAGGGAGTGGTTGAAAATGACGAATCTTACTCTGCGTCTCCCAAACAACTTCAGGAGTTTCTCTGTAACGACGTCATCTAACGGTATGCTCTGTTCTCTGTGATATCTATATTGTACTACTACTGTTATGTTTTCACTTTCAAGGATTCTTTTTTATTTTTTTTTGAGTCACTTCAGAGATTTATCTTTAACAGCATGTAACTTGTTTTAATTTCAAGAGGCAGATATATCTCTGTTTGGACAAGTTCAATTCGCTCTAAATTTTTTGGGTTTGAAGTTTTTTAGCTCACAAATTATTGGTTACCTTAATTCTCAATCTTTTCTTCTTTGTGCAAGTAATTATTAGGGAATTTAATATAAGTTCTGGGATTGGAGGTTTTTCATTCAATCTGTTATGGGTTTTGAAGAGATTCAAGACTACCCATTCTTTGGGGTTTGAAAATTTTAATTTAAATTTGTTTATACTTGTCTTTTTTCCTTCCATTTTGTTGAGTATATTCGATTGGGTTGTGTTGGTTTCAGGCGCTCCTTACAATACGGCTCAATCTGGAGGACCAGTGATACTCGAGCTTCCACTGGATAAGATAAGGAGACCTTTGATGCGTACAAGAGCTAACGATCCAGTGAAGGTGAAGGAACTCATGGAGAGTATTCGAGAAATCGGGCTCCAAGTACCTGTAAGTGAAATTATAGCTTCTTTGAGTTGATTTCTATGTTCCTCATTGGCTTGTAGTATTGCTGCATAGTAAAGTTAAAACTCAAACCTGTTCATGGGTAGAAGAGGAAGCATATAAAAAATCCCAAAAGATTTACAAGGATGGAAAAAGTATGGTTCATAAAACATTCCAGCATGGTTCGGATTTAGCTTGGAAAGAATTGGTAAAATTCGACCATCGAAGGCGAGAACATCGACAATTCAATGACGACTATATTCTTTTTTAGTACTTCCTCATTTCAAAAGTTCATGATTAAAACATCGAATGTATTGAATTAAATTATATAGGTGATTTGTATTCATCACACAGGATATATGAAAGCTTAAACTGTTAGAAAATTTATTTATTATTCAACTCCATTCGCAATGTTGCAATTAGCTTATTTTTTAATAAATGAGAGAAAGATTGTATAACTATGAACAAACGAAGAGAAATAAATTCTTCTATGAAAAAATTGAGAGAGAGAGAGAGAGATTTCTTCCATGGAAAATAAGAATGTGAAAGAGAAACGTAGAAAGTATTTTTATTTTCAACATGAAAATAGGTTACATAGAAGAAATTAGGCATACAGAGAAAGAGAAACTATGTCAACATAAAAAGGAAAAATAGATTTTGAAGAAATGGTACATACATGTTAGCATGGTTTTAAATTACGACTTCAAGGAAAAAAATTTACTTCCAGAGCAGAGGAATTTTGCTTCTTCACAATAGTGGCAACTATTACTATTGCACTAAAAGAAAGAAGCAATTTTGTTAGCAATGAAATTAATCCAAAAGAGAGAAGAAAGAAAAAGGAAACAACTAAAAAGGAAATGCCTGGTGTTTTTATGTCTGATGACATTAATATATAATAACTGATTTGTAATCTTCATGGTTAGATAATTGATTTATAAATTAATTTGTTATATCTGTACAATAACCCTCATAGTTTTGTGTTTTGAAGAGTACAAACAACTACAAAGTGCCTTATCCCGACTATTTGGGATCAGCAACATGAATCCTATTCCACTATCTCAATATGTCAAAAACCATATCTTGGTAAACATTTCCGATGGACTCCACTCATAACCTTTTTGGTCTTCCTCTTATCCCTTTGGATCCATCACTATGCACCCATTTGCAGCTCTTCCAAGATGTTCATTGCTTACCCTATCTTCCATGTTTTACATCCATCTTAGCATCTTCATCTCAGCAATAGTCATCCGATGAATATATTGCTTCTTTATCGCCGGACACTCTGCTCCATGCATCATAAGTAACAGACATAATAGTTATCCTATAAAATTTACCTTTTAGTTTGAGTGGAATACATCCATTACATAATATTTTAAAAACAGCCCGGGTCCAATTGGTTAGAGATTGGAGGATTCTAACAGTTACTTATTTTTCATCTGCAGGTCAAATGATTAGCTGGTCTCCCCCATTTAGGGGGTTTTCTTTCGGAAATTCGGGTCGTTTATGGATCTGAGGAGTTTCCAGAGATCATTTGGGTTAGATTATCCATTTTTTTTGGATCCGATTAGAGAGGAAGATGCATTGAGAACAAAGATTCTTGCTTTGTTAACAGGATTGAGAGAGGTAGTTGTACAGGGCTTTCATGGTCTAGACCATAGAGGGAAACTCAACAATAGTCATTTCTTGGCTCACTGATGAACAGACAAATTTGGAGACTATCCCACTTGGTACTTGCAGATGCGATTGCTTCTGGTTTGAACATCTTGTTCAAATATGTCTGTAGATCAGCTAATGGGATGGCAGATAGATTAGCCAGAGGACGGGTAATTAGAGAATCTAGGCATCCCCACAACAGAGATGTTAGATGACTAGATAGTTTTTGTGGTTTTGTTTTTCACTGTTCTTCTTCCTTGAGAGTTGTAATTTCGTTCTGTTTTCTTTTGTTTTTGGTCATTTCCTTCCTTTATATTTAATAATATTTTCTTCGTTATTCACTATATATATGCTATTTATATACATATAGATATATATTAGAACCACCTCTCCAATTAATCCATAATGCCATAAAAGGTTTTGCAAATATATATATATATATTTTTTAATGAATAACAGTAATTCAAAAAAAAACATACATAATGGTACATCAAGGGAGGCAGAAAGCCTCAAAATAGTGAGCCAAAGATATACATAAAATCAGCAGCAGCAGCAACAGCATGAACAAGAAGGGGCAAACAAGTCTCAAAGTCGTTCAAATCAAACCACCATTGCCTTTTCCTCCGAAGACCATCATCCCCTTGCTGAGTATCTTTTTGCCACTCCATCCATGACTCACATTTGCCAATACATGAACCCAGGTTAAAAAAAAGGTATTTAAGTAGAAGGGAAGGCTCTTGCAACTCTAATGGTACCCTCCAATCTCCAAACTTGTTCAAACATTTTATTGCACCTTCAACAGGACTGAAGAACATGTGTACATTATTCTTATATTATCTCTAAAGATTCCATCAATCCCTAGTGAATTTTTACTCCAGATGCCAACTTAAATTAAATGGACTTTTATAGTTTCATTATTTTATTTTAATTTTTTTTTATTTACAATTGTCTCCTTGTCACATGTCTCAAAACAAAGCTCACTATATATATCTACTATTATCTGGAGTCTGACATAGTATACAGTTACAATACGAATTGCGGTAATATCTATATCTCACTATGAACTTATTTTGTTCATGTATATTGAAATCCTGCAGATTGATGTGCTCGAGGTTGACGGAGCTTATTACGGTGCGTGTTGAATTAAGTAAGAGAATTAGATATTTTTG
>JAUPMG010000010.1:4047998-4058504 GCA_031762675.1 Pachysandra terminalis
TATATATATATATATATATATATATATATATATATAGAGAGAGAGAGAGAGAGAGAGAGAGAGAGAGAGAGAGAGTAGGGCTTCTTTCACAATGTTAAATTTCTTAAAAATATTAAAATTAGTAAAAAAATCTAAAACAAAAATTTTCCTCGTACTCTTAAAATAACTAATGATAACTTTCTAAAACAAATTAAAAGTCAAAATACTAAAATATGCTAAATTGAAACTTACTAAAAATACAATTTTCACAAAAAGTATGTTTTGAGTGTTGCAACGACATTTTTTTTTGCGATTATTATGCAAAAATGAAGTTTAGTTGATTATTTATGTTATAGGATTTATCGAGGCGAATCCGTGGACATATTACAATCATTTGCTACTCGTTCTACACCATACTACATTCTTGGACAAAGATGATCAAGAGAGCTTTCACTGTAATAAAGATTATAAGTACAAAACTGTTAAAAAGGAAAGATAAACAAGATGAAGAAGAAATCAAGAAGGCACAAGACACAGATTTACATGGTTCGACAAATAGTACCTACGTCCACAGATATACACATCAGATTCTACTATTCTCCAAATCTCAGAAAAAGTTCTACAAAGAGCAGCTACAAAAAGTATAATAAATACCATGTAATTAGGGCTAAACATAATAGAAAATAAAGTTATTATTATACCATAGACCCCAAGAAAATTCGAGCCAAGGACTCCACCATGGGACCCCCCCTTCGAATAGGGAGCGTTGCTTCTACAATTCCTACAAGCTCAGCATAGAGCTTGACCAGTAAATTCGATGGTTGGATCATCAATACTTTCTGACTACCTCAATAACAACAATCTCCATATAACAACAAAAACTAATTCTCCAAACTAAAATAAAACACAAGAAAGCACCAACCAAAGAACTAGACACATGCATTGGCTTTTAGGAGCTATATAAGCTTGCAAACTATCCATAGTGCTCATTATCTAGAGTTCTTTACCTAAAACTATATAAAATACATCAATAGTGTGCTTAAAAATTAATGTACCTCAGTCATAGATAGTTATTGCTCCAAAAGAAAGTTATAGGCATCTAATGACATCAAAGATGAATATAGTGTAATGATAATATATATATATATATATATATATATATATATATATAATTGTAATAATAATAAAAATATGTAGATAAATATACGTAAACATAAAAGTGCATACTTTATTTAATTGATTAATAAATAACAAAGGGTTTAATTAATTAAAGATAGGGATGGGTTGAGGAGAGAGAGAGAAAGAGAGTGAAAAACCCTATAAAATGGAGATGAAGGAAGTATGCTGGGTGTGACGAAGACCGCACACTGTATATTCCTTCGAGAAAGAGATGGTGGATCCTCCAAAAGGGCGCACGAGTAGTAGTAACGTAAAGACATTCAACTTTTCTTTTCTCTGCTTTCCTTTGCTTTTTTCTCTTTTCTTTACAAAAAAAAAAACCCACTCTTTTCCTTCCATTCTCTTTGCCTCACACACTTTGAAAGAGAATCAAAGATTTATTATAAAGCATCCAAACAAAAGGAGTTCAAGAATTTTTTTTTTTACATGCATGAAATGAAGTTCGACCCTTTTGATATCAATTTGCTATTTGCCCTTACTTATAGGCCAAATTTACCATATCCCCATTTCTAGTTTTTGTTAGAATTTTGCAAATTTTCTTTTAAGATTGATTAACTATTGTTTGACCAAGTGAGGCAATCTTGATCCTAAGGATCCATGTGAAATAAGTCAACCTTAATTTACCTAATTAAGCATTGGATACCAGTTCTTTTAAGGATGTTTCGGCGGATTTTTTATTTGGAGTTTGATTAAATCTTCTTTTAACTGATTTGAAGCGCCTTTGCGATCTCCTTTGGCGTAGCTTCTTTAGGCCCAAGAAACCCTTCCTAGATCCGAAAGGGCTTCTTACCTAATGCTTGAGTGTTTGCTGGTACTTTTAAAAGCAGCTTTGGATGGATGCGCTTCTTCGGGAAAGCTCATTTAGGTATAAAGCAGGAGTGAGATTGTTTTTAAAAACCTGCATTTGTGGGAAGCAGTTAGCACTGATTTAAATTTAAGTAAAACTTCTAAAATATCAGAATTACCCTTTCATTTATACTATACGTTCTTCATAGACATCGAGCCTAAAATGTGTACAATAACATCCTTTTGTAACCAAACCTAATTTTTTAACTAATCGCTTTGATTCAAAGCCCTTTACACCGAAGCCCTTGCATTTGTAAGAAGCTCTGGGTATGAACAGGTTCAGATTTATTAAAAACAAATTCAGCTAAACGTCCCCAGTCACCAAGTCGATTATCTGAACATAATTGACCTAAACATGTGATAAGCTTATATCAATTCGACCGAGTCCAAAAAACAAATTAGAGTAAATTTCAATGAAATGCTTCGAAAAATCTTAAGTCAGCCTAAGAATCTCTTTTTTTTTTTTTTTTTTTACCCTAATTTGTTATAAATTCACAATTATTTTGAATAAGCTTTCTTAATTAATCAATCACTTTAACTCAAAACATGCTACTTTTTATCATAAAAGATAAATTAAATGTATCTATAAATCCTCATTAATCCATTAGCTAAATAAGTAGTTGGTTGATATCATTTATGTCTAAAGTAGTGAGAATCCATAATTAACATTTAATCATTCATATATTTCCCCTTTTCTTGATTCTCAATCAATTACTCCATGCTCCATAAAATCATTAGATGAAACTCTACTAATTACCCAAAAAACATAAAGAGATGAAAAAAGAAAAGAAAAAGAGTAATCTTTTCTTGCAAATTTTGTTTTTCTATGGAAACTTTAGGTGTATTTCCGCAAATTTGGTAAAGATTAGGGGCGTTACGGAATCCTGATTCGTTTTTCGAAAGTTTCAACGGTTTCAAAATTTCTGGTCACTATCCAAGTCGGTCAAAGAACATTTTGGTAATAACCGACAAAATCAGAGTCTTTTGCAACATCTGGCCCTATTGCTCTTTCAGCCGTTTCCGTTCAAACTCTTCAAAGGAAGTCAAGGTGCATTTTTGTAATTATAACCCGAAACCATGACCAATCATGTATCTTTAGCTTCTGCTTCTATTTAAAGTTTTAAACACTCTCACTCTATTCCACCTCTCTTCACTCTTCTTCTTCTTCTTCTTCCAATCCAAGTTTCTCTGTAAAATTCTCTCAAGATTTTCCGATTTTTAGTAGAAATGATGTTCTTCAGGTACGTAATCTGAAAGCATTACCTAATCTGTAATGGTGATTTCGTTTAATTTTCTTCCTGTAATCTCAAATCATCCATTAAACCTTCACTGACTGCAGGATTTGGAGTTATTAGGAACAATTTGATCGATCAGATTTGTTCTTAGATAGACAGAGTAAGTTCGCGAAGTTCTCAATCAAGTAAGGTTTTGTATTACAGTTCTGAAGAATATATTGCGAGTAATCTAATTTTTTTTCTGAATTTTTTTTATTTTTTATTAGGTTGGTTTCGAAGTAGGAAAGAGATCCTCAGGAAGCAGAAAAGAAGAGAAAATCATAAGATCCATTTTCTTCATAGATACACAGAGTAAGTTCGTGGAGTTCTTAATCAAGTAAGGCTTTGTATTGTTACGGTTCTGAAGAATTAATTAATTACGAGTAATCTAATTTTTTTTAAATTTTTTGTCAGGTTTGATTTAGAAGTAAGAAAGAGATCTTGAAGATCTTCAGGTAGCAGAAAAGACGAGAAAATCGTATAAGATCGGTTAGTTTCTTAAGGTTTCTGAGGTTCGTAGGTAGATGATTTAAATCTTTTTCAGTGAGAGAGATGGCGAATAGAGGCGCTTTAAAATGTGGTTTGCTTCTTGTGCTCTTATTCTCCGGATTTCTCGCGTTGAAAGGAGAGGAATTCCAACTCCTTTTGTTGTTCAAATCCTCTTTAACAGACCCGTTTCGGTTTCTCTCCAACTGGAATTCCTCTATCGCTTTCTGTAGCTGGAACGGTGTTTCCTGCAGCGTAAATTCCTCTCATGTAGTCGGAATTGAACTCTCCGGAAAGAACATCTCCGGCCAACTTTTGCCGTCTCTTTTCCGTTTGCCGTCCATCCAAACTATCAATCTTTCGGATAATCAACTTTCCGGCGAAATTCCAGCTGAGGTGTTTTCTTGTTTTTCGCTTCGGTATCTCAATCTCAGTAACAACAACTTCACTGGTTTAATTCCTCGTGGTTCGATCTCTGGCCTTGAGACCTTAGATTTGTCGAGTAACATACTTTCCGGTGGAATTCCGGCTGAAATCCGATCGTTCACCGGTCTTAAAGTCCTTGATCTCGGTGGAAACATGTTGAAAGGGAGAATTCCGAATTCCATTTCAATCCTCCAAAATCTGCAATTCTTGACATTAGCTTCGAACCAGTTGGTTGGAGAGATTCCGCGGGAATTAGGGCAGATGAGGAATTTGAACTGGATTTACTTGGGCTATAACAATCTCTCTGGTGAAATTCCGAAAGAGATCGGATACTTGACTGATTTGAACCATCTTGATCTGGTTTACAACAATCTTACTGGAGAAATCCCGCCATCTTTCGGAAATCTCACAAAGCTTCAGTATCTCTTCCTTTACCAGAACAAGCTTACAGGTTCGATCCCGAGATCTATCTTCAACCTCAGAAACCTGATTTCACTAGATCTAAGCGATAATTTTCTCTCCGGTGATATTCCAGAACTCATAATCCAGTTACAGAACCTGGAAATTCTTCAATTGTTCTCCAATAACTTTACCGGAACGATTCCGAGAGCTTTATCTTCGTTACCTCGTCTCCGAATCCTCCAACTCTGGTCGAACAGATTATCAGGGGAGATTCCTAGTGATCTCGGAAAGCGAAACAACCTCACAGTACTGGATCTTTCAACGAATAATCTCACCGGAGAAATTCCGGAAAGCCTTTGCAGTTCTCATCGTCTCTTTAAACTCATCCTCTTCTCCAATTTCCTCAACGGAAGAATCCCCAAGAGCGTAAGCTACTGCAGAAGCTTACAGCGAGTTCGTCTCCAGAACAACTTCCTTTCCGGTGCATTACCTGTAGAGTTCACGAAGCTACCGCTCGTTTACTATCTCGACATCTCAGGTAACAACCTCTCCGGGAGGATCGATAAACGGAAATGGGATATGCCTGAACTTCAAATGCTGAATTTAGCAGGAAACAATTTCTTTGGGAACTTACCAATTTCGTTTGGTAGTAAGAAGCTGGAGAACCTCGACCTATCTGGAAACAATTTTTCCGGCAATATTCCACCGAGCTTCGGAAACTTATCGGAGTTAATGGAGTTGAAGCTCGACAAAAACCAACTATCAGGTCTCATTCCAGAAGAATTATCTTTATCTAAGAAGATGGTGATTCTAGACCTAAGTGGAAATCAGCTAATCGGTCCAATTCCAACTGGAATCTCTAACATGCCGGTTCTCGGAGAGCTCGACCTGTCGGAAAACCATTTATCCGGCGAGATACCTCTGAATTTGGGAAAAATTGAATCACTAATTCAAGTGAACATATCTCACAACAACTTCCACGGTTGTTTACCGACAACCGGAGCGTTTGTTGCTATTAACGCCAGTTCAGTCGCCGGCAATGATCTTTGTGGTGGTGATCTCGTGAGCGGTTTACCGCCATGCAGATCAGACAAAAGACCTGTTTGGTGGTTTTTCATCGCTTCTCTTCTCGTCATTCTAGTTTTGCTGGTTGTTTCTGGCTATATTGTGATCTTCATTCGAAAACGAAATCAGTTGCAGATGAAAACGATTGACCATGAAGATCATGGCATTTGGGATCTCCAGTTCTTCAATACTAAGGCTTCGAATTCCATCACGATCGACGATGTCTTGTCGTCTTCATCATCCATGAAACAAGAGAAAGGAAGATCATATAAAGGGAAATCCTCTGTTAACGACGACATGCAGTTCATCATTAAAGAGTTGGATGATAATCACGCACTCCCACCGAGCTTCTGGACGGAGATTGCAGAGATTGGAAAGCTTAGACACTCCAACATCGTGAAACTGATTGGTTTTTGCAGGTCGGAGAAGAGTGGATTTCTGATATATGAGTTCATCGATGGGAAAAGTTTGGGCGAGAAGCTTCTAAGTGGATTAAGTTGGGAAACTCGCCAAGGAATAGTTGTTCGGATTGCTGAAG
This sequence comes from Pachysandra terminalis, assembly GCA_031762675.1. NCBI lineage: Eukaryota > Viridiplantae > Streptophyta > Magnoliopsida > Buxales > Buxaceae > Pachysandra > Pachysandra terminalis. Next base: position 4,054,194 of record JAUPMG010000010.1, read on the forward strand.
CTCTTCAGTTTCTGCATTCCCGTTGTGCTTTGATCGGAAATCTTTCGCCAGAGAAGGTGATCATCGACGGAAACGATGAACCTCACCTGAGACTTAGCCTTCCTGGTGTTCTTGCAAGTAATGATGACCCTAAAGGTTTCCTCTCCTCGGGCTACGTTGCACCAGGTATATGATTAATTTACCCTTTACAATGATGCATGGGAATTAGGGTTGTAACTCCATTCGGTCTGGGTTGGGTCTACCTCAAGCCAACCCTAAACCAACCTCCTCAAAAGTCAACCCAAATCCAACCCAACCCGATTTAAGCCTGAACTATAAAATTCAAACACCAAACCGATTTTACTTTATAAATCCTAAATCCAACCCAACCCAAACTACAATTTTAAGTTGGTTTGGGTTGGGTTAATTTAGGTTGATAAGCACTATCATAGCTTGAATCATAAATTTGGATTTAAACAACCTGAACAATGTATAAGTACTTAAATTCTCACATTCAGAATTAGAGGGGTTTTTATAAACCCCTAAATTCATATATATATTAATCGGTTAAATTGGTTTGGATTTCAGTTGGGTCGGGTTACCTGAAGTCCTAACTCAAAACTAAACCAAATTAGTACGGGTTGACTTTTTTCAACCCAAACCAATCCAAAGTTGGGTTGGATCGGGTTACGTAAAGCCCTCTCCTAAAACCAAACTGAGTTAATAGAAGTTGGCTTTTTTCAGCCCAAAACCTAAAACCCAACCCAAACCGACCCAAAGTCAGGTTGGGTCCGTTTAGGTTCGGATTAACCCGACCCAAGTTGCAAATGGCAATGAGTTTGAGCGTTTTAGTAAATTAGTGCAATTTATTGAAAATATGATAGATCTAACTTATTATAATTCCCAAATTGGCCTCTGCTTCCTCATTATTTACAGTTAATATGGTCAAACCGTTCGCATTTTCATGCACGACTGAGATATACTAACGTGAATTTGTATTACAGAAACTAGAGATAGGAAAGAGGTTACAGAGAAGAGCGATGTGTACTGTTTCGGTATCCTCCTGATCGAAATCCTGACCGGAAAAGGACCGTCCGACGCCGAGTTCGGCGGCGTTCACGACAGCAGCTTCATCGAGTGGGCGCGTTACTGCTATTCAGATTGTCATCTCGACACATGGATAGATCCGATGATCAAGGAGAAGGCATTGGATAATCAGAAGGAGATCGTAGAGACGATGAATCTAGCTCTCCAGTGCACTGCTGGAGACCCTACGGCTAGACCATGCACCCGTGAAATATCCAAAACCCTAGAAACTGTTGTTACAAGGTCGAGTTCCTGTTTCTCTAGCAGGATCAAGAAGCTTTCAATAATCACTATATAGTTTTTTTTTTTTTCTTTTTTTCCTTTACCTTCTCATCTTTTTCTGTTCTTTTTGATCGATATAAGTATAGGGTCTTACTTGAGTGGTCACTGAAATGTTTTTGTTTGTCATTGTGATTACATATATACTAGTGAGTGTAAAATTGTAAATTGCTAAATCCCATTCCATGAATTACATCTTTTTCTTTAATCTCTCTCTCTCAAAACCTATGTGATGGATATACTCTACAGCGGGATGGTTACAGCCATCCTTACAACACCATTTAGAAAAAGCCACATAAACAATGCAGTTTACAGCGGGATATGGTTACAGTCATCCTTACAGTGCCATTTAGAAAAAGACATATAAACAGTGCAGTCTATAGTGGGATGGTTACAGCCATCTTTACAATGCCATTTAAAAAAAGACATGAACAGTACAGCGGACCGGGATCCTCTATGGTGTAAACGCTGTGGGGGCGGCTTGTAGACTGAAACAAAATCGATGGCAGAATTGTAATTTTGGCCTTTGTTGATGCACGTTACGAGAGCAAAATTACAATTTCACCCCCAATTTTGTTTCAGTCTACAGGCCGCTCCATAGGGTTTGCACCACAGAAGATCTTGACTCCTAAAAAAGTGATCGGCATTTCTAAAACCATAAGAAACTTATGAACCCTTTTTTTTTTTTTTTACCTTAATTGATGACAGCCATATACACGTGGCACCCTCTAGCTAGCTGGCACTGTAAATATTGTTGTAACCATCAAAGATTCGCATCTGAAGCACATTATTACATCAGGTCAGGACGACAGAAATATGGCTCCCCATCTTCTAGAGTGAGATGGTTACAATCATATTTACAGCACCATTTGGAAGGCGTCATGTGTATATGACAGTCATTAGGTAAGGTAGAAGCCGATCAAGATAAAAGTGGATTTCACGTTCATAGGTTCCTTATGGCTTTAGAAATGTCAATCCTCCTTTTTGTGGGGCCGCACTAAATTTATGTGGCTTTCCCTAAATGGCTCTTTAAGGATGGCGATAACTGTAGAGGATGCGCAGCGTGAGTGGAGATCCAACTGGAAGAGTTGTATTCAGATCATCTCACTTCATTCTTTCTTGAACTGGGAAAGTAAGTGAGCATTAGAGAGTTCAAAACCGCTCACAAAAGGACATAACTCTCTCTCTCTCTCTCTCTTCTTTTCCCTTCTTTTCTTTAAGAAGAGCCATTTGACATTGAACTCTAATTAGATTTTCTCTCTCTCTCATTGATGAGGAGATAAAGAGATTAAAGATGGGCAGAGCTATACATTATGTCTGTAACTCTGTATACATTACATGGTTAAAAGGATTGCTTCTGACAAGAGTGATCTTTGTTCTTACCTTTGCAGATACAAAGGAACTGTGTGAGCAGTCGAATGGTCCTGACTCCTGAGTCCTGATCAGTGAGGCAATCAGGTCAACTGTTTTGCACCAGCAAAATCCTCTTTGTTGGAGGGGACCATTGATGTATCTACAGGTTTGTCTCATTGTTGGAGGAGAATCAGGAAGAACGAAAAAGTTTAAAGAAAAAAAAAACAAAAATCTACTGTGGATGAAGTTAGCTTTTGATTGAATTTTAGGTTGCGTTTGCCTTGGCTTCTATAAGTACTTATTAGAGCTTATAGCTTATATAAGCACTTTTTAAAATTAAATATGTGTTTAGTACTTGGTAGTGCTTATGGGTAAGTGCTTACCCATAAGCAGTGGAAGAAGGCTACCCATAAGGAGAAGCTGCTGAGACCAGCTTCTCCCAATCTCTTTTGCGTTAAGCTATTTCACAACTTCAGTAATATTTTAAAAATACCTATTTTACCCTTAACCTTTCATAAGATCTTAAATAAATGTTAATAAAGTGTTGATCGGGATCAAACAATAATAATAAAAACAATAAAACAAATATCAAAATAATACACACAGATATACGTAATTCGACAAAGCCTACGTCCAAGAGAGAAAAAGTTTCCACTATGTCAAAAACGAATTAGGGTTATAACTTATACTCCTACCTTATAAATAAGACAAATCCTCAATATACCCTTAGGACCCCTCAGGTCCCTTCTCCTTGGATCTAGAGACTAAGTGAATATGAACCGCCACTATCCCTTAACACAAAGTATTCAAAGATATATGTATTCACATATCCTTTCTGAGTTCAGAAATCTGTAAACCCTATTTAAGAAGGTGAAGAGAATCTGCATTGTTTAATACACAAGTCTTATCCTAATATATCACTTTGCATGTTTAAGCACTAAATAATGCACTCCACTAAAGTCAAAAGGAAGAAACATTTTTAAGATTTGAGGCTCTTTCCAACCAGGCTAGCTGCCACAACCTTTCTCGTGACCCACCTCTCTACTTCTATGTTTTAATCATGCTGTTTTCCCGCCTTTTCGTCTATTCCATTCAAGCAATGATGGTTATGACATGAACCCTTTTCTCTTTTGTTCACTTAGAACAACTCGAGGGGAGTGGAAGACTTAGATGGGAAGAAGATTCCATTACAAAAGAACAGTTTAAGCAGCAAAACCAGCTAAGTTTTTGCTGGCATGGATTTGAAATATTCTTGAAAGCTTCAAAGAGAGTTTGAATTATGATGAATTCTTGGAGACCATGCAAAAGGCTAATTGGGCTTCTTTCTTCTATTGATCAAAAGTTACTTTCTTTTCTGTCATATATATTGAAAGGAAGTTGTGCCTGAGAGGTTTAAACAAAAAAAAAAAAAAGGGTGTGAATGCCTTTCCATTTCTTTCCTACTTTTCAGCTTGAATAACAAACATTTTCCATGTCTGCTTCTTTAGTTTGAGACAGTATGCTTCTTTTGGATATGGAGATGATGGTTGCATACACATGCATCATCCCATTTGTCATCACAAATACACCAACCCACTCAACATATATATACATATGTTAGAGATAGATATAGTG
>JAUPMG010000010.1:4074382-4094972 GCA_031762675.1 Pachysandra terminalis
AAAGAAGATTTAACAATCAACCTACATGACACAGAAAATCTAGCATGCAGGCCTGAGTACAATCTGTAAGCAAGTCTGAAGCTTAATGATAGTGGGAACCAAATACTGAGAAACCATGGTACCAAACTGGAATAGTATGTTGAGATCCAGCTGATTTATGGTTAATCAAATCCATATTAACATGGGTGCTATTAATTAATAAATACTATCAAAAGATAATCTATAACACGAGGAAAAAATTACAAATGAGAGCAAAATAGATGCAGATCGACTTTGCTGCTCTAAAAAGTTTCAAATTCCACTTAAAGAGGCATGTCTTCTTTCTAGAGGTAGTCAAAACAGACTCGCTCAGAGAGGGATGCATATTCCTAACAGGTATATCACGTGAAGTCTAAAACTAAAGGCATCAATCGTCTTTTCCTTCACTGCCCTTTTGCCTTGTGAGTTTGAAGAACTCTTATCCAGGTGTTTAAAGTGGTTAAGGTCTGTCCAAGTATTAATTTCATGGCCTTTTGTGGCTGGCCCGGTGGTCTCTTTGGGACTATATGGGCTGTTCTCTAGAGCATTTTACCCTCTGGAATCTGTTGGAACTTGTGGAAAGAACGAAAAGACATACTTTTTATGGAAAGGAGGAATCAGTACCTCTCTGTTGTAATAGAATGGGTTCTGTGTTGGTTGAGTGGGTGTTGCTCTCTAGTGAATTTGAAGGAGTCAAAAGACATGATTTTTTGCATAGTTGGGATTCTGTTACGGATGTATTGTTGATGTATCCAATCGATATGGAAGTTGATCAGGAATAGATGGGGGAAATTTTCTCTCCTTTCTTTCCTTTTACCAGTTTTTAATAAAATTCATTGCTTCAAAAAAAAAAAAGGACTCACCCCTAGGAAAGTCAGCAATCAAATCTTTTCTAAAACAATACGTTAAAAAAGTCACAATTCCAAAAGATTTGGCAGGAAAATTAAGTTCAAAATGAGTGAATGTATGCACTGCAAATCAAGCAACCATATATCTCTTTATCTAAGTTATGCTCTACAACTTAAAACATATTGATACCACAATAGCATACTAAAAAAACAGTATGGTTTAGATCCAGAATTCCAGGTTCTAGGCAAGCACAAATGACACACCTATAGCTGTGACAGATCCAACGAGCAAGTGTGTGCGCTTCAGGAGTGCCTGGTGGTGGCCGAAGACCAGCATGAGGACTAAGACGGGACGGAGAGAGTGCCAAGGATACCCTCTGAACAGATGATATTATGCTGCGAACATACTGCCGGGCCATTGATACTACGCTTTCTTGGAGATGGCTCTCAAATGCAAATTGAAATGCTATTGTCATCAACGACCTCGTGCTGCCACAGTTTCCAGAATGATCACCAGAAGCTCTATTTCCAGTTGGACCAATCTCAAGAGCAGAAGCAAGGTCCAGCGTACGATTAGGGCTTGAGGAATCCTGCATCATGGTGACCTTTTGAAATTAAAGAAACGCTCTGATAAAGAAAAAAAAACAAATTAATTGTAACATTCTATTTTCTAAATGATAACACTCCCAACTTTTGGTATTTTCTCCCATTTGCCTGGTGGTGCAGAGTATGAGATGATGCTAAACAGATTTGAAGATATATGGTGGAAAGACTTCTTGGTGAAATGGGAAATGATATGCTATAATCCCTCAAGCTCGTCGTTTGTGAGATGGCATGGAAGGAGAGAAATACAAGGATTTTGATGGAAAAAGGGTGTTGATAAACAGATTCATGAGATAAGCAAGTTAATAATTCTTTGTGATTTGAGAATTAGGGCTGCTGGTCAGTGGCATGGTGTCCATTTTTGTATGTCTGATGCCATCCATGGGTACAACCGTCATCTTCTGCACTAATCTAAGTAGCTCCTATTTCCGTTATAGTTCCCCATCTCAATGAACTAATACAATGCTACAGTTATTTTCACCAAAAAGTAACTGAAAAGACACTTACCACCCCAGAATCAAGAGGAATGATACGGAACCCAGAAGGTAGAATAGGCGCATCATCAGCAAAGGAAGTATCAATTGGAGCAAATATGAGTTCAGCACAGGTGCCAATAGCATTCTCATCCACTCCACTACAAAGCTGTAAAGCAGATAAATAGGATAGATAAGCAAGTTAATATGTCAGTGCTCAATTAACAAATTATGTCGGTGCCAAATGTCCAAAATAAAAAAAATAAAAAGAAAAGTTAGCAAAGAATTTTTTTTTTTATTATTAATAAAAGTTAACAAAGAAATTAAGTGTAGTTGCACAAGTTTATGGGAGTTTTCTTCTCCCAAAATCTGAAAAGTCCCACTTTCATTGTACAAACAAGGACAGAAGAACTATGATATCACCCAGTCAAGATGTTTGATTGTGCTTCTATTCCAAGTCAAGATTTGATAAAAGTAGCTTTTTTTGTCTGGACAAGGAAAACTTGGCAACATCTTGTTTTCATTAATCCACCAGTACTATTACAATTACAATTCTATTCCGTTTTATAGGTATAGTCGAGGACATTGAACCTTGACCTAGAAGTTTCACAAGACCAGGCTGTTGCAACTTGAAATTAAAGGGGAAAAAAGACTCCCGCCAATAACACCAGTACACCACCCTAATATGCTGCATGAATTACAATGATATTTTGTGTTGAGCTAGTTTAATATCTGAATGAGATAACCTTCTATACAGAAAATGTCAAAAATAGACTCCCTAACAAGGATCAAATCCAATAGGAATTATTGGTAGAATATCTGTAAAATAACATCAATTTTTGCAGTGAGTATGACGTGAACTAACTTTGATTTGTTAAAAACTAAATATAATAAATCAAAAATAACTCGAAAGAATGCTTACTTGCAAGAGGAACATGTCCCTAGGCATAATTGTATCATCAGGACATTGACCAATATTTTCCAGCTTAATAACCTCCAAGAACTGTTTAAAGCAAACAAAATTATATCAAATATATACGACCACTGAACTCATGGGAAGATCATAGACACATGAACCCTAATACCTCCAACTAAAGGACTCATATGAAAAATGAGGCAATGTTAGCAACCATAAACTAGGATCAGATTACTTGCCTCTTCATGCTCAATTGTGTGAGCCAGTGGAAAGATGACCTGACCCCCAAGACCTCCAATTCGAGAACCTGGTAAGCTACAGTGACCAGCTTTAACAGCTGCTGCTGAGTAAACATCAGTATTGCTGTCAGCCCATTCTGATCGATGCTCACGCAAGAATCTGAGAAGTATTGCAGGAGGTACATTCTGCAGAATAGTAGAAAGTGCATGAGAAACAAATGGATGAAGTTCTCCAACAGAAAAAAGATGTGATTCTAAGGAAAAAGGAAAGAAAATGGAATCCTCATATGAAGACCGAAAAAGATGGAATTTCAGAGAATGTGATAGTCAAATTTATTTTTCACTTCTTACATGTTCTTCAGAGTTGATGGAGACCATCAAAAAGTTGTATTAAACAATTAAACATCTACCCTAATGTCAGTAAATTCTATGCAAAACTCACATCAAATGAATATGAATCATATTTAAACTGTTGAAAATTGAACCTATGCAGATCGGCTCAACTGGTGCTGCAGTCCAAATCAACCAAGTGATTTCTGCCAACATCATAAAGATATAAACAATTGGAAAAAAACACAACGCAAGTACAGACCGTCAGTTTTCCAGTAAACTAGGTTAAATGGTCTGCATGCTCTAAGAGACAAAAAAACGAGCTGAGGGCCCCAGAACTCTTACTGGTTTGCAAAACACTATTTATACATCCCGCCTTCTATGCATATAGATAACCTCACATAATAGGTGAGTGGTGTCATCTTACACTGACATTTGTATTTATAGACAAGCAAATATACCATATCCAATGCTATAGAGTACAGATTATCCAGCAAGTCAAATAGCCATCTTATATTTGCTTTTTGAATTGACTGGAATACGTAGGTCATGTGGAGCTCCTAAATGCCTCTCCACTTAACCCATCCAACTCTACTTCTAAGCAAAACATCCTCCTCGATATCTCCTTCTTTACTGATAATTGATTCAAGATAATGAAAGTGGTTGCTTTTCAAAATCATTTGTTTACACCAAGAATTGACAGCTATAAGATTTCCAAAGGTGACCAGTTCTATTAACTTGGATTGATCCATAAAAAAATGTTGAGAAGGAAGTTACACAGATTGGTGCTGGATTGCTTAAACAGAAGGACAATTCTAGAGGGTTACATGATGGATGATTTCTACTCAAGTTGAAAAGAAAAATATATAGGATGGTTATTAGATTTGCTATAACATATGAAACAAAAAAAAATTGGGTATCATAAAGCAATACAATCATCCAATGATTGTAGTTAAAATGAGAATATTGAGATGAATACACAGGATAAGAAGACTAAGAAAGACAAGAAGGAACAAATACATCCGAGAGAGATAAAATAAAGGAAAGTCAGTTAAGATGCTTCGGGCATATAAAACGGAGACCTATAGAGGCACCTGTAAGGAGCTGTGAGATGGTACAAGTTGAAGGTTCTAAAAAGGCTAAAAGAAGACCCGGAAATAACCCAAATGGAGCCAATCGGAAACGATTTAGAACCAACGAGATAGTTCTGGACAAATCGGGATTGTGGAACAGGATTCATGTAACTAACCCCAAGTAGTCACAACAAGGCATTCAGCCTATAGAATTATTGACAAGAATGTTTTAAGTCATGCTAGGCTAAATATGAAAAGTAGGAGAAATCTTAGAGACAATGTCATCCATTGCTTAATCGTCTGTTCAATTCCCCACCTTTTATTTCGTAGACAAAAAAAATTATAACCCTTAGCCCACTAGATAAAACCACCTTACTCCTGAGTCATGGCTTAAAATACCATTACATGTGGTGTATGATCTACGATAGATAAGAGCTTTCTATTTTGGGCTTAATGGATACTGCAGTTAGAAAATACAAGAACAAAATAAATAAGAAATAGAATAAAAAGAGAAAGAGTAGGGCTGCCAATGGGTCGGATCTATATCCGAATTCAACCCATATTCGAACCAAAAATCTCGAATATGGTTAGCCCCTTGAAATCCAATGGGTCAAATATGGATCTGAATATTCATATCCAACTAAAATCGAATTTGAATATGAATTCAATCATATCTGATCCAACATTCAATTAGATTTCATAAAACTATAAAAAAAAAAATTAAAAAAAAAAAAATTGATTTTGAATCATTTATCCTTAAAAAATAGTGAAATAATATTCAAATTACATACTTTGAATTCAGATATAGATTATTTCGGTCGAATACGGATCAGTCGAATTTGATTCAATATGAATATTTTTTTTAAGATCCGGTCAGATTTTCGTTCAAATACAGATCGGCCGAATTCGAATTAGATTCAAATATGGATCCAGGTGGATCCGATCCACATTCGACCCATTGACATCCCTAAGAAAGAAGGATAAACCGAATATTCTTACCGTTAGAACCTTAGTTAGATTGGAGTCTCACCAATCTACAACAAATGATGGTTCACTTATAGTAGAGAAAGAGATAAGAGTCACACCTCAAAGCATAAAATATGCTGAAATACCAATTATTCCATTCAAAGTTGTTGTCAAAAGAAATCAACCAGTCCTGAAACACATAAGAGAATCAAGCATCCCAAAGAGATCCAAGACTCCAACATGCACCCATTCAATAAAATCATCAAAGCGGTTTCCTTGAAAATTCATCACAAGACTTCTGTGATCGTGATGAGTGAGTGATGGGCCTTGGATAAATGAGGCTGCCCTATGTTTGGTTTCCTTATTTCTCACACCTAAGCATGGTGCACCTGGATTTTGGACTTGTCAAGGCTGGACTGTTTCGTTATTCTCATCAACTTCTGCATCATTTGGAACTTCCTTGTGCAAACCATTCAGTTACTTTATGGCCTCTTCAATATCTATTGCATTTTTTGGGTTTGGTATCAATACATGTGGGTCCATATAGTGTTGAGCCCTCAACTCATTGTACCGATTTCTTGATCACTGCACCCATTTTGCTGGTTTTACCATCAGTTGACTTATGGTACCTATTTGATTTATTAACTCGAGCAATAGCTCATCCCGTGTGAGTTTGAGTCAAATGCATGATGCAACTAGGTTTGGAACATACAACCTCCCACTTCAGATGGTCATATCTTTTCTTCTTCTTCACATTTATTACTTCTTTCTTTTTCTTAGCTAAGGGGAGGGTTTGGCGCATATGATCTAACTTTTTCACTTGCTCAACTGCATGCCTCTCTTCACATAAGGTATTTCATCCCTACACATGCCTCATGGCACAACAATTTAATCTAAGTATCTAATATCTCCTCAAAAACTGTAAAAACATTATAGAATCCAAAGATTGCAGTTGCAAATGAGGAAGTCCAGTACATGTTTTGAATGGATATAATGTATATAAAAGAGTCAAGCACGATCCATATTACCTATCCAAAGGTTCCCTGCCAGTAAATGATCCAGATTGGCCAGATCATAACTATATGTGGAAGAAAAACAAATGTCTCACCAGGAAACTAAATTTGGCGAGACAGATAAGATACCCATTTTATTTACAATTAAGTAATTAACTTATTAAAATTTGGTTAAAATCTAAACTAAAGAGATCAACATGTTCCACTCAAACTAAAAGGAAATTTTTATAGGACAGCTATTAGGTTTGCTATGATATATGGATCAGAATATTGGACGACAATGAAGTAACATATGCCTAGGATGAACGTTGTTGAGATGAGGATGTTGAGATGAATGTGGTTAGCCTAGGAAAGATATGGTGGGAAATGTAAATATCTGAGGGTGTTTAGGTGTAGCTCAAATAGGATATAAGATAAAGGAAAGTAGGTTAAAATAATTTGGGCATGTAAAGCGAAGAACTAGGAAAGTAGCTGTGAGAAGGTGTAAGGGAGAAATTGTTAAAGAATCTAAAGACGGAAAGGAAGACCAAAAAGAACTTAGATAGAGTCAATCAAAAAGGATTTGCATACTCGTAATTTGATCGAGGATATGGTTTTTAACAGATTGGGATGGACAAATAGGATTCTTGTTGCCAATCCCAACCAATTGAAATAAGGCATTTGATGATGATGATAAGAGGTCCATATGAAGGATATTGTAGCAACAAGGGAAATGTGTTAGGACATCAAACGGAGATGTTTAAAAGATCCCTTCAGAAAACTCAGCGTGTATTTATTCATGGTGGTAGACAATGCAACTAAAGCAACATTTGGCCAAGAGTTATCCTAATGTATGTAGTCATGGATCATGTCATGTCGAAGTAAGAACGATAACAGGTATCTTAAAGCTACATCATGACTACAAAATTTTGATGTCAAAAACAATTTATAAGTAATTCTCCCTAGGCATGCCCTGCATGTTATACAAAATTTTTCTTGTAATATTTTAAGTTAATTGAGTGTAGACGTGTTTGATTCAACATCACATGAAGTTTCATTGAAATTTTCAACTTTCTTCTCTTTTATTTATTTAGGGCTGTAAATGCCCCGGCGGAGCTTCTGCTTATTTTTTGCCTCAACATACGAAATGTTTCATATTGGTATTTGAAATTCATGGAGGGCTATAGGAGGCAATGTCCATTTTAGGTCCGCATTGGCCAATTGGCAATAAAATGTTGTCTGCATACTTCTGTTAGGAACAATGGCATGTTCATTTTTCTCTTTAGCAGCTTTTCCACAGTTAACTAAATGCAACACATTCAATATCCTCACCTGTAAAAGCATGGATGCTTTGGCACATAGGACAGCATTGCTCACATCCGGAAATCCATTAGCAAAGGATAGATTTACGCCCATTATTTTGCCAGGAGATGAATTCACAAGGACAGTAACATCATCCATGCCATCGCTTTCCACCATAGACCATCCCTCATCAATAAACCCATTAACAGCTTCATTAAAACCCCTATATGGAAATATCTATCAGATCCCAATATCAAAGATCCATTAAGGTAGAGTAAGATGAAATCAAAGATCTAGTCTAAATCCACCTGCTCAATCTCTGGCAAAGTGCTCGCAGAGCTGCAGGTCGTCTGCCCCAACCAGTGACAGTTGACTGCGAAACCTCTTGAGCAATCTGCCTCAACTGGCGCAAAGCCTGTGAACATTCAAGGACGTAATTTAAGCATTAGATATTTCCAGCCTCTGGTTCCCTCCCCATTCATCTTATCTGTTTACCAAGCATCATGCCATAGGAGAGAAAAAGCTCTTTTCCTAACTATTTGCAAATGAAATCATTCAAATGAAAAATAAAAATAGTACGTGTCCAATGAGAAAACCAGCAAGATACTGAATGTAAAAATGGAATGAATAATCTTACTGCCATTGTTGTCTTTTGAGCAAGCACTGTTGATGATTCATAAAGTGGACGCAACACTTCAGGCACACTCCAGGGCTGGTTCAGGAAATCAGTATGCTCAAGTTAATGTTTGTTGGTTGGTGGAATAATCAAATGCAGAAAACAAATGATTTTGGAAGTGAAAAAAAGGAATTAATTCAGTATTTACCTCCAAATCCATATGATCAACAATGTGGATGATTGACCCACCCCCTTCGCAGGGTCTTATCAGGTACCCGCTTGGCAGAATTTCTGCTCTAACAAAATGCTGAACAGGTGGAATGCTTGGACCATTCTGAGTGTTGATAAGTGATCTTTCACAAATCTGATAATTTATAGCATGCAAATCAATATCAGAAAGCTCCAGAGAAAGTTCAGGTATAACTCAACAGCAAGAAAAATATCAACAAAAAGCCTTTGAATTCTTCAGTATCGTGCCAATTTCACAAGAAAGTTACATACCACAAGACTACCATCTTCCAAGGCAGAAGTATAACGCAACAACCAGAAGTCACGAGCAGGAGCCAAAGTTGTAGGGGCATATAGCTAAATCAAGCCATCAAAATTTGGGAGTTCAATAAAAGTAAACATATTAGCAGATATGACAAGCACAGAATGTAAGTAACTACCTGCATGTACAGCAGCTCAACAGTCCCACGGTTTCCAGTAGGTAGCACATTTAGAACCTCCACAGCTCGGCAATCGCGGAACCACGAAGGCCGATCTTTGAGGATTTCTGCAATCTGGAAAGGAAACCTTCTCATAAGCTCCACTACAAGTAAGCCTAAATACCAAGAAAAGAAGAAACAAACAAGGAAATGATAACGTAACAGGAAAGGAATTACCCTTGTAGGTTCTAAACCCACTAGACCGCATGCTCTTGCTGCTACACCAGCGCAACCATGAGAAATAGCAACGATTCCAATGGAATCCGGACCAGGCTGTGCATATCAAAAGGAGATGATGAGGAAAAAAAGCAACATTGTTAACCTACTGTTGGACATTGAAGCTACAGCAAATTCTTCCACACGCACACAAGCATGCAAGGGTAAATGACTCTCTTTCTAGAGAGTAAATCAACAAGTGAGAACTAAAAGAAGTGAGAATTAAGAGAGTTGCATGGCCTCTCCCAAAAAAAAGTATTTTGGATTATACTTGGAAGGATACTTACTGGTTTATTTTGTTTCATTTAAAAGGAAATGAAAATGATAAAACTAAGTCTTAATGCATTGACAGATAAACAAGAAAAGGAGAAGTAACCTTCATTCCAGGCATTTGGACCCACTCCACAGCAGTTCCAGTGGCCTTTGAAAGAAACTCTGCTAAAGTCTCCTCTGCAATGGACAAAAGTCTACAAAAAAAAAAATTAAATAATAGTAAAATAGAAGAATATCCTCGTAAACCATAAAACAACAACATGGTCACAAAGCTGGCGGACTGAGAAAGGACCAACAATCATTTTGTTGATCGGGACAAGCAATAATAACAAACACAGTAAAACCAAGATCACAACAATGCATACAGATATACTTGGTTTTGCCAGTTCGGCAAAGCCCAAGTACAAAGGAGAGAAGAAGTTTCCACTATGTCAACAACGAATTAGGGTTGCAACTTATACTCCTACCCGATAAATGGGGCAAATCTCTCTTCCCGTTGGATCTAGAAACTAGTGAATATGAGAGACCCACTATCTCTAACACAATTTCAAACTTAAAAACCACAATTCAGAAAAAAAATACTAACCCTGCCGGACTAGCATCCATCGGCGGATGAGGAGGCGTCAGATGGTGTTGACCACCGGTCACCACTGACTCGCAACTTGTGTCCGTGGTGGCAAGGGCAGTCTGCAAGACAAAAAACCAAAACACAAACAAAAATTCAACAAAGAGAAGAAAAAAAAAACAAGGAAAGGAACAGAAAGGCAAAAAAAACTAAATTCCTTACATTATGAGTCTGTTGGCGAAAGCAACCATTCTCATACACCAGCTGTGACACCTGCTTCTGCAATCTATCATTTTCCTCCATTAAAAGCTTGTTCATGGCCGTCAGCTTCCTATTGACAGAGTGGAGGCGTGACGACTCTTTCCGCTGCTTCTCTCTGCATCTGGAGAATGACAAGTAGGCATTAGAATAGAATCAAAATTAAACCACCAAGAATTCAATCAAAAATCCAATTTCAAGCACAATACCTTCGGTTCTGAAACCAAACTTTAATTTGCTTCGGCTCAATGTTGGAAAGAATCGCGCATTCTCTGACCAGCTGCTGCCGTCGAATAGAGCTGGGTTTAGGGCATTCATGATAGAGCCTTTCAAGCGCTTCGACCTGCTCAGGTGTATATCGGACATACTTTCCATTGTCCATTACCCCTTTACCATCCTTGCAAGACGTCGTCACAGACACCATCGCTTCGGCAACAGAGAAGCAAAAATCGCAGACACAAAAAAGATTTTCTTTTCAAGCAAATGATCCACACTGTTCTCCTCCAAAACAAGCTCAGCAAGATCAAATGAAGATTCAAACGCCCAAAGTATCGATCTCCTCAGTACTCGAGTTTAATAACTTCAAATCAGAAGACAAAAGCATGAATCCGATGTTCTTTCCAACAGAAAGCTACACTACTTTCCCAAACTGAAACTGTCTTTTGTCCTTCTTTACTCACTATCAGGCAACGTTGAACACAAACAAGCTTAGATCTTCCGAGATTAGAGCTCTAAACCACCTCAAATGCTCTCACCGATCTTCTATCTATCACCGAAAACTAAAAGGACTTACGATTTGCGCTTATTTCAGAAGCATTTGAAGCTTTGAATCAATTTTCCTTGTCTACTGAGTACTGATACTTACTCTTGATAGAGATTCGAATCAGCGGAACTCTTCTACCTTTAAATATCAAGAGATCAGGAGGATTCACACCAGACGTTCATCGATCGCAGCTTTGTCTTTCCTCTCCAATTCCTTTAAAACCTCGGTATGGAGCTGAAACCTATCACGTAGATTTCAAAATCAGAAACATCAAGAAATAAAACTAAGTCCTGATGAATATCTGAAGCAGTAGTTTCTCAAAATCCTAGATTTTTTCTCTGCGTTCTGCAACGTCTCGAGGATTTCGTTCCGATCTTAGCAAATCGTTCCTACCCTCTGAAACATCTAAAAGCTACTGAACAGAACAAATCAATCGCTTCTCTTCTCTCCTCTCTCGAAACCAAACTGAAATCCTCAATAAGAGATTACAGCCATGGTGATTCTCTGCAACTGTGATAACCCTAGTCTTTGCAAATGCAAACTCGAAGCAGAAACCCTAATTCCGGACAGAGACAAACCATCTTTTTCATCTTCGGATATCGAGCTCTTCTTACGCTGTTCTGTCTGTTCATCAATTCAGCTTTATCTTGGCTACAATGGAGTAGATTTTATATACATTTTGTTCGGACTAAAATGCCCTTTCTCTTATTCTTATTTAAAGAGGAAGTGCTATTGCCAACCCATTTTTGTTGACTCCAAAAAACCAAAAAAATATTAGAGCTTCTTTCCTGTTACATGTGCATTTGTATCTTTTTTTTATTGAATTACCATAACAACCTTCTATAGAATATATATTTTCATTCTTCATCTTTTATATTCTTGTATTTTAACATCTATATTTCTCTATTTATTATATTTATTGTATTTATGCATTCAACGTTAAATAAAAAAATATTTTTTTATCATAATATAATAGAAAAACAAAATAAATTCTCATAATTGAATCGACCCAACCCAATCTAAGATGCTAATACTTTATGTATTGCTTTCCTAATTCATTTAAAACCAAGTGAATTTGGATCATAAATTTTTAATTCTTTTTTTTTAAAAAGAAAATTTTTGAAAATCATAATACATAGGGTATTTTAGTCTTTGTATACTTTTCCGAGCAACGATATTATTATACGTTTAAATTTATTTCATGAGTTTCGCCATTTCGGTGGAAAAAATAATATTAAAAAAAAAAAAAAAGGAGGAAGTTTCGTGACTGGTCTCTGACATGCAATGTAAGAGCAGAGCCCGAGGTGATATGATTCGTCGGAGTGATTGAAAAGCGACGCTAAAAGCACCGCGCAGCACTGTACAGCCGCACTAAATACAAAAACTAATTACTATTTGGGTGGACACGTGAAATTTTGCCGTTTTGTTTCGGTGGTTGTAGGTGCAACGCGTTGTTTTTTAATGGAGTGGGAAAAATAAATAATGAAAAAGAAGGGTGCACTCAAGGAGGGAAGGCTGTTTCATGCGTAAATGGGAATCCGAAACTCGTAAAAAACGGGGGTACGAGAGGAGGGAGGATGGTGTGAGCTAGCTAGGACACGATCATTAGGGCTAAGCATGCGCATAGGTTTTCCTAGGTCATTCTATTGCATCATGTCATCACTCCACATTAATATCATCGATATCCTAAGTCATGAGTCATGACATAACATACATATGATACATACCATGTATGATGTATGGTGACGTGATGATCGATGTGATGGTGATTTCGGGTCCCCTTAAAGGTCTGGTCCGTATGGTAGTGACTAGTGAGAGGAAAGGTGACCTTCCTATCCTTGTCATTTTTCCATTATTAGCTTGTATTTGGAAAGCTCTCTTGATTTAATGGCTTAGATTAGAAATTTTGCAATGGTAGGGCCCCCACCATTTGATGTGTCTTGATGATGCAATTTGAACCGTTTGATTAACCTCATTCTGACTTGTGAGGGTCGTTGTAAAAAGTAAAAACCATGAAATCAACGGAGTTAAAATTGGCAATGGCAGACAAAAATAGGTGGAGTTAGTTAGAAATAGACTTTTTCTTGCTAGAACCTCGGACAAGCTCTCTTTTGCTTTCTAAGTCAATAATTTGGAAAAAAAAATGAATATCTTTGGTGAAAGTTTATTTGGAAAATCCTACATTAAATTAATGTGTATATTATTTTTTTTTGGTCTCCAGTATCCCCAGGCTTTGCCCAGGACTAATCTTCCGAGATATTGTCGGGCGCCAAAGCGGGAACTTCTCTCAACAAGGTTTGCTGCATCTACAAAGACTCGAAACTAAGACCACTTGCTTAAGCAATCCGAGCCCTTTCCACTCGGACCAACTTCCGTTGATAATTAATGTGTATATTAGGTCAATCCCATATCATATTTCAAGTTTGGGTTATATTATATAAATTAACATTTTCTTTATATTAAATTTTATAAACATTTAAAATTAAACAATCATTAATACATGTTAATACATGTGACAAAACCTAATATATTTATTATTATTAACTTATATAGTCCCACATATCATACATACAAGTAGAGATGTACATGTGGGTGGGATGTGCAGGTTCGACACGCTCTATGTATGCCTGAGCACAATCGACATGATAATAATCGTGCCTCATGCCGAGCCAATTTTGGGGGTCCGAAAAGTAGGCACGACACGACCCGATAACTAATCGGGCCTTGCCATGCCCAACACAAAGGGCGATCAACACCAAAAAGGCACGTGCAACCCGAATGTACATCCCTACATACAAGGCATTGACATGTTCTATATTTAATGGTTTTAGAGTACATGAAGCATATGGTGGGACCCCGGGGTCCCATAGATCCCGACACTCCCATAAACACTGTAGCAAAAAAATAAAAATAAAAATATTATTTCAATACAAGTCAAAAGTAAATCCACTAATTCAAACAAACTCAAAAGCAAATTTGCTGTGAGCCCCCACTTCTGCCGAAGCGATGACAAAGAGACATTGCTCGACAATGAAGATCGACAATAGAAGCCTGGAGGTGTTTCTGGTGTATTTGGAGTGCTGCTGTTACAGCTGCAGTGGTGAAGGAGTCAAGGAGAAGGAGATGGGGTTGGGGGGGGGGGGAAGAATAGAGTAGTATAGTGATGGATTCATGATTAAAAAAGTAGACTTGACTGCTACCTTAATTCTCTCTCTGACATACGTTGTAGACTTTTTTTTGTAAAACACTTTGTAAACACCTATAAGCCTTATAATAAAAGGGTCAGATGACTGTCATTGAGGTGACGGTCTATCGTGACCTTGACTCATTATGCCACTCAAAGATTATGTCGACCTAAAGAATTAATTAATTAATTAATTGTCTATTTCTATCAGATTTATGCAAGACTCGAGGTCCCGCCATAAGGTTCATATAACAAATACCTTGTCCAAATATTAAAAAAAAAAAAAAATCCAAATTCCCTGTCATCAAATTGACAATTTGGATTATCCAAATTATTCCTTAATATAACAAAAATACTTTATCATAAAAGTCCAAGAAAAGTTGCGACAGTAATTTTTTTTTAATAATTTATAAACAAAAATATACTTTTATTTGCTATTGGCAGGGAAAGTCTATGGCTTGAAAGAGAAGGATGGGGTAGTGCAAAGTTCTTAATTTTTTCCTAATTGAGCTGTGTTCTTAGTGCGGTGGTCGGTACACGTCTATTGAATAATAGAGATCAACAAGGGTTTTGGTGAAGTCGTTCTTTAACACGTTTTTTTAAAAAGATTTAAGGAATCTGCATCGCGCACTTAACGCGTTATGAAGGCAACAAAAATGCATTTAGACTGAAAATGTCTCGGCAGTGGATGAGCAGAGATGCGTGACCAAGGAAAAGGGGAGTTGCTCCGGAACTCGCGCTCCGGCGAAGAAAATAAAAAAGGGAAAGTTCTATAAATATAGAAAATGTAACTTTATTTTTTCTTGGGATGTATCAGTGGTCAGCACGCGTCTTGCGACAGTTTTAGCTTGTGCTTGACGCGAGCCGACCAAACGGTCATGGTCCACACATGTGGGACCACTTGTTGACCCATGCGTGGAAAGCTACATAGACCTTACTCGAATGACGTGGCCTGGCCATAAGTATAATTATGTTGGTCCGAGTCTGGCCCGGCCGGAGCTTCGGGGTTAACGAAGTTTGCCCAAGACTGTCTAGGTCTCCACAACTAGAATATGGAATTCTAACAACTAAACCACATCATGTTGTTTTTAATGGTAAAATACTGAAACAAAAATATCTGATTTTTCAAAAATTCGACTGCTCTAGTAATAATAGAAGTCTTCAATTAAAGAAATCAATGGTTCGGGTGAGGTACGGAATATGCCGCTTTATTTAACATGATTTACGTTGTGCAAAAAATTGTGCAGCTGCGATCAATCTTTGCATAACACCTCTAGGATACAACAGTCCAAACCACCACTGTACGCTTAATCAATCTACATAAATTTGATTAAGCTGAACCCCACACCACCAATGCTTGCTCAAAAAAATTAAAGAACTCGAGAAGAAATGAAGTCGACTAAACAGCGAAGAAAGTTGCAAAGAAAACATTTGTGGTTTTGGTGTGTATCGTTTTTGTACAAAACCCCCTATTTAAAGAAGAGAAGGCGTTGTTTGGGTTTCGAAGAGATGTGCACACGATCCCCAAATTCTAGGGCATGCAGTTACTCCACAAACAGAAACGTTGCACAACTGACTGATTAAAAACAGCTATAAAAAATCAGTTAAAAAACTAGGTCTGAGTTTGTCTAAAATATAGGTAAACGCGTGTGCGAGCCAAGCCGACCAACTGACTACGCGCGTGTGTGCGTGCGAGCGCACGCACGTTAAAGTTTTTCGGAGCAGCCATTCGAAATCCCCTTGAACCGGTCTTGGCTTATCACTTGGCCTCACGGGTGCGAGCCCTCATTGTTCCCTTTCGCAAGCTCACAAGGCTTATGGAATGAGAAGGTATATATACCACTCTCCCAAACTCTCAAGTTTTCAATGTGGGACAAGGAAAACACACACTATACACATTCACTAAAGTGACCACACATCCAGTTTTACAAACAGCAAAATAAAGGGTTTTATTTTAAAATCCCCCACTTATTTTACATAAAACCAAAACCAATAAAAACAATTTTACTAAGCAAGCTAGAACACTGTGCATAATAAAGGTGACTACGTCTTAAACCTTAATTTAGTGTAATTGCATTCTCTGTATAAGAAATAATGGTGAACAAGTCTTGAACCAATTTTTTTGGGTATACAGAAAACACAAAGACACACAAAGTGCTCATTGGTGTCTATACAGGTTCTTAAGCCATCACATTACGACCTCGTGCTAAATCTTAGTTTCATGAATATTCATAAAGAGTAAGCCCATACTCTCAGAGGAAGCGGCCTCACTTCCATATATTCACATAGATGAGACTATCAAGGATGCTCTTGCAGCTATACATCCCACTCGTAAGAGCTATAGTTCTCATTAAGAGTTAAAACTTAACCTTTTACACGCTACAGGACCATGCACTTTTCATCTAGGGATGGTATTAAATTTATAGTGCATGATCAACAATTACACTATGATTTCGTTTTTCCTATTGTACCTAGTTCTTGGGATCTCCAGTCCCTAGATTAGGTATCCATCATATGTAATTTGGTTATATGGGCTTTAGTCTCATCCCTTTGGATAAACCCCAGACATTTTCTCTAGCTAGAGGTTTTGTCATCGAGTCTGTAGTATTATTCTCTGATCTCACAAAATCAACAATTATTAAACCATTGCTCAACAACTCATGTATAATAGAATGTTTACATCTTATAGGTCTAGATTTTCCATTGTAGTATTTATTCTGCACTTTGCCCAAAGCAATTGTGCTATCGCAGTATATCAACACTAGAGGTACAGGCCTTTCCCACATAGGAAAATCAGATAGTAGGCTTCTAAGCCAACCTGCCTCCTCACTAGCTGTGGCAAGTGCTATCAACTCAGATTCCATAGGGGGCTTAGCTATAATAGACTGTTTCATGGACTTCCAAGAAACAGCTCCACCTCCAATACTGAATACACAGCCACTTGTTGACATGTAATCATCTGACAGAGTGTTCCAGTCAGCATCGCTAATTCCTTCAAGGACAACGGGATACTCATAATAACGATGTCCAAATTTAATAGTTCTTTTAAGGTACTTCATTACCCTATTTACAGCATTCCAATGTTCAAAATTGGGATTGGTTGTAAACCTACCAAGTACTCCTACATCATAAGCTACATCAGGTCCAGTGCAATCAGTAGCAAATCTCAAGCTGCCAACTATGCTGGCATGCACTTTCTGATTGACACTAGTATTCTTGAATAATTTAATACTGGGATCAAAAAGAGTACCTACTGGTTTACTATCAAAGTAACCATATTTCTTCAAGATCTTCTCAACATAGTGAGACTGATCAAGAGAAATGCATCCAGGTGATCTTAATGCCAAGAATTACATTAACATCACCTAGATCCTTCATGTCAAAATGACTAGATAATAGCTTTTTGGTTTCTTCTACAACTTTTAGGTTGGAACCAAAAATTAGCATATCATCTACATATAAACATATCATGATATGAAAATTATCTACAAACTTATAATAAATGTATTTATCACTTTCATTTATTTTAAAACCATTATTAATCACAAATTGGTCAAACTTCTCGTGCCACTGTTTAGGGTCTTGTTTAAGACTACATAATGATTTAAAATGTGTAGACTTTTACTTCATTCATAGGAATTGTGAAACCTTCTGGTTGGTCCATCTAAATTTCCTCTTCTAAATCCTCATTTAGAAATGTTGTTTTCATATCCATTTGGTGTATAACCAAATTGTATATGGAAGCAACAACAATCAATACTCTAATTGATGTTATTCGAGTAACTGGAGAATAGGTATCAAAGAAGTCTATATCTTCTTTCTGTTTAAAACCTTTGGCTACTAGATGGGCTATGTACTTATCTACAGTCCCATATGATTTTAGCTTCTTCCTTAAAACCCATTTACACCCAAGTAAATTACAACCAGGGGGTGAGTTAACTAGTTTCCATGTTTCATTTGCCATGAGAGAATCCATCTCATCATTTACGGCTTCTCTCCGAAAATCAGCATCAGGGGATGAAAGAGCTTCATCTAAGGATGTAGGATCTCCTTCTATATTGTATACATAGTAATTTGATCCAAACTCCTTAGTGATTTTAGCTCTTTTGCTCCTCCGAAGTTCTTGTTCTAGACTATCTTCTTTAGATCCAGAAGTAAAGGCTTTAGTAATCCTCATTGAAACCGAGCCCCCACTATTTCTAGTCTTAAAGGAAAATCTATCTTAAAAAAATTCAGCATCATTTGATTCAATCACTAAATTGTTTTGAAGATCAAGGAACCTACAAGCTTTACTATTTATTGCATACCTAATAAATGCAGACTCTATAGTTCTATTGCCTAATTTCCTCCTCTTAGGGTATGGTAACCTCACATAGGCTAGACAATCCCAAGTCTTAAGGTAACTTAGGTTAGGTTTTCTATTTTTCCACATTTCAAAGGGTGTCAACTTAGTCTTCTTATGAGGTACCTAGTTAAGAATGTAACATGCAGTCAAAATTGTTTCTCCCCATAAATTGGAAGGAGCTTCAGAACTCAATAACATTGCGTTAGTTAGTTCAACTAACGTTTTGTTCTTTCGTTCAGCCACTCCATTTGATGATGGAGAATAAGGGGCTGTAGTCTCATGTACTGCTCCTAGGGATTCAACATAGGAATTAAATCCTATGTTATCATATTCCCTACCTCTGTCACTCCTTAACCTTTTAATCTTCTTATCATGCTGATTTTCTACTTCTAACATAAAAGTCTTGAATATATCATATGCATCACTTTTATGCTTCATTAAGTATATATATATATACTTAGAATACTCATCTATAAATGAAATAAAGTATCTTTTACCTCCTCTAGTTAATACGCCATCTAGTTCACATATGTCAGAGTGTATTAATTCAAGTAATTATGTATTTCTTTGTACACTCTTAAATGGTTTTCTAGTAATCTTAGACATGGCACATGATTCACATTTATCAAATGAGTCATTACTAATTTTAGGAATTAATCCTAAGTCACTCATGCATTTCACATACTTACTATTAATATGGCATAATCTATTGTAGCGACCCGAACCCAGAATTTAATAATTAAAGAGATGTATTGTAGTTGAATCATGGAATTTGGGGTCATAGAGTAATTAATAAAATAGTTGGGGGAGTGTGTTGTAATTAATTAAGTTTATATTGGGCTGGATTTGAGTTGGACGTGTGGAACACTAATTAGTGTAATGAGCTTAAGTAATAAGACTTAGTAATTCGAATAATAATGTCATGGGCCAAAACTAATTGGGCTTAAATTAGGAGAATACGTGTGAGTTTAAGTGGGGGATAAACTGGTAAATTTACTAGTACGTATTCTAGAAGGATTAATGAGTAAGGATAAGTAAGTAATTTTATAGGAATTTGAATTAGAAAGGGAGTTACTAAAGGAATGAGATTAGAATAGGATAAGAAAGTTTCTAATTGGTTAAAGGTCTAGATGATTAGTTTATAAATTAATTAGGATTTGTATGGGAAAGTTCCTGATTGGATTAGAATTAAAAGACTGGTGAGATTGGAAAGAAGTTGAAGGCTATTTAAAGGAGAGTTTAAAAGGGGACGTACTTATGAAAAAGAGAGAGAGAACGTTGATAAGGGTGTTCAGCACAGAAGAGTAAAAGAAGATAAGAAAGAGGAGGCTAAGATTGAGATGTGAGGGGAAAAGGAGGTAGAAGAAGAAGAACACGTTAGGATCAACATCTAAAAGAGCATAGCTGGTAAGTTGCATTCTCTTTATAGTTCACTTGGGTTCGGAAGTCATTGAAGTGATATTGTAATGTATAAAATGATTAAATACAATTTCTGGGTATGATTTGCATGTATATTGAATGATTTTACAATACTAATTTATGTGTGCTGATTTGATTCATGTATTATGGGTTAATGGTGTTTATGATCGATGTTTAGAAGCTTAAAATATGTTTTTTGTGAGTATGGGCACGAAGCTCTAGGAGAAAAACCAAATTCTGAGCTGAATTGTACGTTCGGTAGATCATCGGTATGTAATAACCCAATACCCTTAATAGAATAAATCCCTAAGTTATTTTTAATTATTGATTTTATTTAATTAATTATTGAATTATAATTTAGGTTAATTAGTTCTTAGTAATCGTTATTTGCAAATCTTGATTTTCATATATATACATGAATCAGGTTTTTATTAATCTTCAGTTGCTGTTAATATTGATCGGCATATGTATATCTATATAAGGT
>JAUPMG010000010.1:4110335-4135837 GCA_031762675.1 Pachysandra terminalis
CCTTGCTTCTGGCTCATATGATGGGAGAGTTATAGTCTTAAAGGAAGGTAACCAGAATGAATGGATCCAAGCACATGTTTTCATTGATCATAAATCCTCTGTTAATTCCATTGCTTGGGCTCCACATGAGCTTGGTCTCTGCTTGGCATGCTGATCCTCCTATGGAAATATCTCGATTTTTACCGCGAGGGCCGATGGTGGCTGGGACGCTGCACGGATCGCCCAAGCTCACCCAGTCGGTGTAACTTCTGTGTCATGGGCTCCGTCAACGGCTCCCGGAGCTCTTGTTGGCTCTGGGTTGTTTGAGCCTGTTCAGAAGCTTGTCTCCGGTGGCTGCGATAATACTGTGAAAGTCTGGAAGCTTTACAATGGAGTTTGGAAGATGGATTGTTTCCCTGCACTTCATATGCACACAGATTGGGTGAGGGATGTGGCTTGGGCACCCAATTTAAGGCTTCCCAAGTCTACCATTGCAAGTGCTTCACAAGATGGGATGGTGATCATATGGACTGTGGCAAAAGAAGGGAATCAATGGGAAGGTAAGGTGTTGAAGGATTTCAAAACTCCGGTGTGGAGGGTTTCGTGGTCGCTTACCGGAAATATATTGGCCGTGGGCGATGGGAACAACAATGTAACATTGTGGAAAGAAGCAGTGGATGGGGGGGGAGTGGAAACAGGTGACAACGGTTGAGCCCTAGATTCCAGGTTCTTGAACTTAAGCTTAATCATGTTTTGGGTATTCTTATTTCCCCTCATTGTAGGATTTTCTTCCTCTTTTTTTTTTTTTTCCTTAGAACAGAGTCGAGTATTTTTGCTTGATATTGTTCAATTTACAATTATTTCTTCTACCAAACCTAGAGGTTAAAAAATTGAGGTTCATGAAGAGTTCAGGCTCTTCTTCTACATTTATCTTAGTTGAGTCCTTGGAGAATACTTGAATCATTTCAAAATTGTTTTGGAATGGCTTTTAAGACACAACTCTAATTGTTCTGTTTCCAAGATAAGTTTATCTTCTTGTTGAAGAAAATAAACTTGTGGAATAATTTTAATCTCTCGTTTGAGTTTTTATAGTAATAATTTATCATTATCAGTCCAAGAGAAAGAAACATTTTGTTTGAGTTTCGCTAATAAAGGTATATCTTTTTGTGATAAATTTTGAATAAATTTTTTTTCATAGTTTAGGATTCCAAGAAGAATTGCACTTATCCACAACAACAATAAGCTGCTTACTTGAAGAAAATAGCGTTTAGTAAATGCATTTATTTAAGTGCTTATGAAACTTTAGGGGTAAAATAGGTATTTTGAAAATATTATTAAAGTTTATAAATAGCATTTATTCAAGTGCTTATAAAAGTTTAGGGGTAAAATTAGGTATTATGAAAATATTACTGAAGTTTAGAAATAGCTTCCGACATAAGTGATACGAGAAGCTTCTCATTATGGTAGCCTTTCTCTATTGCTTTTGAGTAAGCACTTGTCCATTAGGTGTTACCAACCATACTTATAATTTTAAAAAGTGTTTTAATAAGCTATAAGTTAAAAAAAAGCACTTATATAAGCTGGGGCAAACGCAGCCTTAGGGTGCATCGGACACTTGATGACAAGATGGCTTATACAAGAGAAAATTACTCTTTTTTCACCACCTCATTTTCCTTGATGGATGCTTTATTCTAAATTGTGACTTATTATACTTGTGCTTTCTGGATGAGAATTGGATGAGAATATGGATATTTTCCTTGGCCAGGTTATATACCATGTCATATAATCCGTGTGACAAGGGGATGTTTTGTCGCTCAGAACGCTGATTCGCGTTTTGAGGGCGGTTTGATTGTTTATATGCAGATTAAAGTAAAATTGTAAAAGTAATGAGATTTTTTTTTTTTTTTTTGAGAGGTTTTTATGAAAATATAAAATAGATCTGTTCTATAATATAGTATGCGGATTAGAGTAAAACTGTAAAAATAAAAGGATTTGCTTGTAATTTGTTAGGATAAGTTTAAATTAAGATATTTTTTGTATTTCTTTCTTTTGTATACATAATTTGTTGAGGGTAAGAATAGAAATTGAAATATTTTTATATACGAATTATAATTTTTATGTATATGTATAATATATATACAAACGCTTTGGACTACAAGTTAATTTAAAATTTGGCACTCTCGTTATCACTCCCACCTCTACTCGGCGTTCTTGTGACAGGTTATATATATTTTGCTAGGAACGAGATCCTCTCAAGTTACAATCACTTGTTTGTTGTTTTGAAACCAATCAAAATACGACACATGGGATAATAAATGTCACATCATTATTAATGATGAAGTGATTTTGTATTCGATTTTTGTGCTTGAAAATTTTAAATATATTTTAATTAAATTTCATTGCGCGTGTCATATTCTAATTGATTTCAAACCAACTAACAGTGTCATATTCTGATTGATTTCAAACCAACTAACAGGTAATTGTAACTTGAGAGGATCTGGATCCATTTTGGAACGGGATCCTCTCAAGTTACAATAATAAAGTGATTTTGTCTTTAATTTTACATATATTTTAATTAAATCACTTCATTATTAATAATGAAGTGATTTTGTCTTCAATTTTTGTTCTTAAATTTTTTAAATATATTTTTAATCCACGTGTCATATTCTGATTGGTTTCAAATCAACTAACAAGTAATTGTAATAATTGTAACTTGAGAAGATCCGGATCGATTTTGGTATTCTAGGCACCGACCCACCTCCCTATAGGAGGGAGGGACCCAACCCACAGGCAGGGCCACACATGGTGAAATCGATCCTATAGGTGACACAAGGTTCATAGTTTTTTTTTTTTTGATAATCTGAGTGTCCGTACCAGCTTGTGCGCACCACGACTCAGAGGTTCATATTTGCTTGTTTATGGTTCGATGCTGGATGAAAACGAGTTTATGAGAATTGTATTGTAAGTTCAGAGGCAGATAGGTCAACTCTTATGGGAAACAAGAGTTTGTGGAAATATGGATTCTAGCATGCTGTCTGCTGGAAAATAAGTCCTTTGTCAGATACGGATTTCACACCAAATGTGAGGTTGCGGCATCTAATTTCCGAATATTCACCAATAACACCAAAATCTAACAGTATCAGAATAAAAATATTTCAGTACATCTAGACGCATGGAGTGTGTGAATTTACATTGCAGCTGATGCTTTAACCATCTTGCTTCAGACGATATGAGGCAGTCAAAAATTAGTTGCAGTACTGAACAAGTTGACTTACCACTACTATATCCATAAGCAGCAAATTATTTAGTCTATCTAACACTAAATACTCCACATTCAGCATAATCAAGGCCTGTTTCCACACTAGTTTCTAAATGAGAATTCTCCTACAGAAAAGTTCACACGGAAACTAACCGTTTGCTGGTAGTGAAAGGTTGAGATTTTATACGAAACAAATGATGGTTGTAAATAAAAGTTCTCCATTATGCAGAAAAGCAAATGTTGGCGCAGTAGACTAGCTCTACTTTTCTATACTTTAATTCCGAGTAGCAAAAATGCTTCACCGTTTCCATAAAACATAATGATATATCGTGTAAGATGATGTAGGCAAACAAGTATACGACAAGTTACCTGTAAAATATTTTTCACTAATTACCCGTGAATATATTCAATAAGATGTCGATCGAGCTCAAAATGTTGGCAAAGACGTTTCTGCAATAACGAATAATCCAGGAATTAGTGATGAAAATTCAACAGCTTCCTGTTCTTCCTTTTTTTTTTGTTTGAAATTAAAGTAAATTCCTAAAAACTAGTTGAAATACTTGACAGGTTAAGAGCATTACACAACATCAAAGGATATGTCCCGGGAAGAAATTTAACCACATGTTCATATCGAGTACTAATGACGCTATATCCAAACCCATCCGTTTAATAAATAAGTTGAGATCCCTTCACACAATCACTTTCTGAAACCTAATTACTTCTAGAAGCAGTTTCTTGTCAGATATACTGAATAATAATATGAACACACTTTTCAACTTTGCATTTTGACGCAAATCAAGATGCAGTAAGAGAATAAGAAAAAAATGATAGGAAGCTATGAAGTATATAACAGTTTCGAATATAGATTAATATTAGAATTAAGTGAAGAGGCTTTCTTGTTCAAGTAAATTGTACACAATTAATACCTTAGTAATGGGAAGGCGTGAAACTTTTGCTTCCGAATCAACCTCGGGAAAGCGTGCAACCTCCACTGCATTATCAAATAATATGTATGTCGGAAGTTGTCCCATGCTCACTACAAGTACAAATTTGGATGAGTAACACAAGGAGCAACTGTGAAAAATGTTAAGGGGGCGAAATTATTGAGGCATTATATTCTATCAGAGAAAATGAACATATCCTTTTTATAGGTGAGAAAACAGACATTTTATAGTATGATAATCAGAAGATGCATGACAAATGGAGATCACTAGAGTAAATTACCTTCCAAAGATATTCCAAATTTTTCTGCCGCATTTGGGAAGAGCCCAAGATCTACAATTCCAAAAGATATACTTTTGTTTGAATATCTGCAAAAAGACAAAGGTGATATGCATATGCAATGCTAGTTTTATCAAGCCATTGAAGTTGCATAAGTTGCTGCAGAAAGATATCAACATTTTATTTATTCTGCACAATAGAAACTTACGTAATTGAGAGATCAGGAAAGAATCGACTTGTACGTATACAAGTAGGTGAACACAGAGCTCGGAACTCAACCTGCCAAAACGGAACCTATCATTCTTGAGGAACCACAATTTGAAGATTATAGTGTCATTACACGTATAATCAAGTCAACATAAAACCAATGATGTACGAAGCCACAAGCTGTTACACATTAGTGTTTAGATAACAAAATTTTGCAGCAGGGCCTTATCTTCTACTTACCTGTAATCAAGTCCAGTCCTAGGTTATGGAGTGAGCAAAAAGTTTGTGAAATGATAAGTGGTCATTACATACATATGCCCCAGGTTTATTTTTTTCAGTTCATTATGTCAATTGCTTGTTTAGTAACAAAGTTAATGCTGCATGCAATATTAGACTGTGGAAGGGGAAATAAAGTTGCTTTTTGGGGTAATTACTGAGGTCTAAAGGTTGTGGGGGCACTCCAAGTGCATCTGGAGGTGGCATTGTATCCACACTTTGAAAATGAAATCTTAAATAAGCAAGCAATACTGTTTCACCTCCTTTTGACATAGTAAAAGAGTATTTTCAACAAATACACACAGAAATTGTTACTTCTCTCATTGCATTCGTGAAGCTTATTTGATTGCTTTATGAAGGTAGTAAATTAACAATTGAATAAGCATAGGAGAGTATGCAGCGCACACGAACAACTCTAGGATCTCCCTCTTTCCCTTTCCTGCATTATCTTTCCCTCTATGTACAATTGTGGGGCTTCATAGAACTCAAACTGTTATCCAGAAAACTATCATGTATAAAATGGTTTTCTCAAAGAGACTTTTTGCACCCCAAAAAAAAAAAAATTGCTTACAGGTCAGATCTTTCTTTACGGTACAGCTTGACACTATTTTCCATTGGCAAAGAATATAATGCATGTGGAATCAATTTGTAAGCGTAAAGATTTTTAATCATCATTTGTTTCCTCTAGCTTTGCTGCTATGTTGTCCCTGGGAGTTTTAGTATCATTCTTTCCAAGGTTTATGTGTTATCTCTGTTTCACTGGAACAACCGTTGGAGCACTGTTTTTAGTTGTCAATGAAATTACTGTGTATGGGTTTGATCACACTATCTTTTGAGTGTGTCTTCTAGGATTGAACAGTATAACCTTTAGTAAGTCCCAATGTAATTCTTGACCACTAGAAAGATTTCAGTTAATAGATCACTATAGTTCCAACGGAGGGAGATAGATTCCCATAATGGTGTACATCTTTGTGAATGCTTATCACAGAAAAACGAAGATAGAAAGGAATATGTATTCAAAATACTCAATCAGCAAGTAATAATCCAAGCTATGAAAGTTAAGTTGCCCATGATCCAATCAATTTCAGCTGGTAGCTCAATTTAATTCAAACAAACATGATCAACAAGGGTGAGGAACAAACCAGCCAGAATCTTGATGTGTTCCCTTCAGTCAACAAGGTTTCTAACATCAACGGTGTTAATTGACTTGAATCACCTTGAAAAGTCATGTTAGGAAAGAAAATCATAAACATTTTGAGTTCATTATGCCATAGAAAGTTTCATAACATGCACCCACTTCAGAAAAGCTTTCATTATTCATAAAATGAGGAGGAAATAAAAGTTAGTGCATATTAAACATTTATTTCATACCTAGTCCTTGATAAGCTGGTTGTTGAGTTAGAATGAATATCACTGAAAAATAAAAGCAACATCAATCAAGGGAAAATACAATCAGACAAAATGTTTAAACAAATCTGACGAACAAATATATGGTTCTAAATTCAACATCACTATTCACTCAACACTTTTTGAAACACCATTAAGTTCACTCTGTCAAACATGCTGAAAAATAATATAAATCTGAGTGACATATCTCAAAAGAAGGCAAGAAATCAAATCAGAATAAAATAAAAGTGCAGAAATGGAGAAATCTACAATTGGAAGATGCACGAACATCAGCATCAAAATCTAAGCAAACGAAATGACACCATAATAATGATGATCAAAAGCCTCCTGAGCATCATAGGCTCAACACGTTCAACCTTCACTGAATTTCATAACTTTTCTTTGATTGAAAACTCCATAGCCAACATATGAGAGTAAATCCTACCTAAGAATCCCACCATGTAACAGAGAGCCAAGTGGTAGTCAATGGTTAAAGCGACTCCGACAAGGAAACACTGGATGAAACAAAACATACAAAGAAAAAGATAAGAAATGTCATGTTTGATTTGAAAAGTCATCTAGAGTTTGATTCAAAGAAGTTGTGTTTTATCATGAGCTGTCTAATTTGAATGAATGCATCATGAATTGGCAACAATATTAGAAAAGGCATTGAAGTTTCTGGGAGCATATATTGAAATACCTCACTGAAGCAGCAACGACATTATCATACCTTTGCATAAAACAGTGTATCTGCAATGAATGCCTCCCAAGAATCTTCTTTTACTATCTATTGAGAAATAGAAAAACCAGCATTGTCAACAAATCCTTTGGCAAAGCTTTGAGCCAGTTAAATGTAATACATACTATACATTTGAAGCTCTATAATATAGCATTAGATAAAATGCTACATTAAATTATTTTAATGTTAGCATTTTCAACTGTTATTTGTCGAGAAAAGTACTAAAATGGTAGATGTATCAACTGCCAACATACAGTTGTTTTCTCCTTTTTCTCATTGGTATCTATCCAAAAGTGCTTGACAAAAAAAAAAAAAGAAAAGAAAAAGAAAAAAGAAAAATCCAAATGAGCCTATCTGTGTGTTGCAGAAACAAGCTGTTAATTCCTTCATGAGCAATGAGAAATCGCAATCAATGATAAATGGGTATAGTTGAATAGATTTTAACTTCATCCTTCACTTACAAGAATTCAATTGAAGCTGAGAGATGATACAACCAATGTATGAAAAAAAAAATCGTAAACTCGTCTCATTCTCAATCTCTAGGAGTTGAGATAGCTCTGCTAATTTAAACAAAACTGATTAACACAATCCAAATTGGTTTTGAACATGCAAATAATTATGGCGAAAAAAAAAAATCTTTATCATCAGATACATTTCAGCATTAAATCATCTAAAAACCATACCTTCATGACACTCAACACTGATAATACCAGAATAGCTTGAATTTCCTACACACGTACACATCAATGGATCATAGAATCATCAGCAAATAAACGTCAAAAACTTCAAATAAAAGAAAAACGCAAGCATAAACAAGAAGCTACGAGTACTGATCGAGTCAAAGAATGGAATTGGATAAAGAGATCGAAGATACAGATCGATTACCCGACGAAAGATGCGATAGAGGATATCCGGTGAGAGGATCTGAGTTACAGAGATGCGAACGACGATGTAAGAGAAGAAAACAAGGAAATGGAAAAGGTAGAATGGCTCTGAGATCATCAAATTCAGCCATGGAAGCGGATGCTTCTTATCTATCATTTCTCGACTCACTCTGGATTTCCTTTTTAGGGTTCCGTTAGGGATTTGAGCGTAAAGAATCGTAAAACACTTCTTCAGCACTCTCAGAACGTTTTCTACAGTGTCTGTCTTGACAGAAGCTTCTTCAGGCTGTGTTTGGATCTGCTTAATTAAGTGTTTATTGGAGCTTATAAATTATTAAAGCACCTTTTTTAAGCTATAATAATAACAATAAACTGGTAGATTTCTACCCATAAGCAACAGAAGAAGATAGCCCATTACTGATACTTTAAAAATGACACTTCTAACCCTCAACATAATATTAAGTTTTCTGAAAATGAATTTTATTCCTAAATTTTACGATATTTTTTATGAATTTGTCTTGTTAAGGTATTTAAGTTATCTATATTACCAAACACATTTTTTCAAATCAAGCAGCTTGATGTTATGGATAAATACCGAACCAAACGCAACCTAAGACTACATTTTATCCCTACTGTGCTTTTGAGCAAGAACTTCTGGATAAGTGATTAAATTGGATAACTTATCCATGGCTGTACTAAGGTTTGCCCCGGCTTGTGCTCTTTGGATAAGCATTTATTGGATAAGTGACTCAATGGGAGCACTTATCCACAGCAACAAGTTACTTGAAGAAAATAGTGTCTGGTAAATATACATTTATTTAAGTGCTAATAAAAATATAAGGATAAAATAAGTATTATGAAAGTATTATTAAAGTTTGAAAACAGCTTCCCGGATAAGTGATAAGAGAAGCTGCTCTCAACAACTTCTCCTTATGTGTAGCCTTCCTCTAGTGTTCATAGGTAAGCATTTACTACTTACAGCCGATATCAGACTGGTCAT
The DNA here is from genome assembly GCA_031762675.1 of Pachysandra terminalis. NCBI lineage: Eukaryota > Viridiplantae > Streptophyta > Magnoliopsida > Buxales > Buxaceae > Pachysandra > Pachysandra terminalis. The sequence goes on from JAUPMG010000010.1 coordinate 4,119,287, forward strand.
GTGAGCCCCATGGAGAATTCACATCACCAGTCAAATTCACCTTGTCTTCCTTAACCTTAGCTCCCTCTTTAGGAGCTTTCTACTAGGAAAGATTCACATCTTGCAACCAAAGCTGTTTAAAAAAAAAAAAAAACCATTTGAATCAACCTTTTGTTCAATGCCATTGGCTTCAATCATGCTGCACTTGCTGATAAGCTAAAACCAGGAATCTTAGCAAGTCTTCTCTCCTTCATCATCCTTCTTACCCTCTCAACCTCTTCCCACATGCCTTTACTAGCATATATATTAGACAAAGCCACATAAACGCCATCATCACAAGCCTCTAGCTCCATCATATTCTGAGCTACCCACTCTCCCATCTCTACATTCTCATGTTTCTCACAAGCACCCATCAAACACCCCCAAACAATTGAATTGGCTCTCATTGGCATCCTCTTAACCATCTCCTTAGCTTCCTCAAACAACCCTGCTTTCCCAAACAAATCCGCCATGCAACCGTAATGTTGCATCATTGGTACGATCCCATAAGTGTTCTTCATCGCATCGAAGTATCGCTTCCCTTCCTCCACCATCCCACCATGAACACAAGCACTCAACACCCCCACAAACGTCACGTGGTTAGGCATTACTCTCGCCTCCCTCATGCATCGAAAGCATTCGAGCGCATTGCTCGAGCGGCCGTGCATTGCATGACCTACAATGATTGACGTCCATGTAGACACATCGCGCTCCCTGGTCCCCAAAAAAACCCTATCGGCGAGGTCCATTCGGCCACACTTCGCATACATGTCTATAAGTGAATTCGACATCAAAGTATACGATTTCCCGAGAGATTTCGCTTGGAAGACATACTTATGTAATTGAAGGCCTAAGCTCAAATCTCCCAAGCCTCCACAAGCAGAAGTGACGCTAACCATGGTCACGTCATCAGGCGTAAACCCTAATTTCCTTAATTCCAAGAACATGACTATTGCGTCCTTGGCATGGGCTCCTTGAGCAAGACCTCCTATGATGGCATTCCAAGAACCCAACTTTCTTTCAGGATTTTCATCAAACACCTTCCGTGCATTGCCAAATTCTCCGGTTTTCGCATAGAAGCTAATGAAAGCACTCTCGCAGAACTCGTTTGACTCAAGCCCAACCCTAATGGCAATCGTATGAAGTTGCCATGCAATCTCAAAGGTAAAACACTGACATACGGCCTTTAAAACAATGGGAATTGTGTAAGAATCCGGTGAGATACCGGCTCGCGACATGGCGACGTAGACTCGAATTGCCATGAAAGGGAAATCGAGTCTAACGTAGGATCTTATGATGTTGTTCCAGGTAAATGGAACTGGGTGAAAGTGTAGTGTGTGGGTTCGGATGATTTGAGCGAATGTGTGATTCAGTTCGAGTAAGGTGGCAGAAATGGACAAACGGTTTGCGATGAATTTGCCCGGAATATAGTCGGATTCCGGAGATGGGGTTTGTGTTGAAGGTTGAGCTTTGGATTGGGGTTCAAAGTGTGTAGTAGTAGTTCTAGAAATGGAGTTGTGACTTAGATGATGAGTGGTAGTAAGGTATATGGATCTTTGGGTTATAGATAGCCGAAGGAAGAGGCGGAATGGGTTCATATCACATATTTCGGCCTAAAAGAGGGTGGAGAATGGAAGGTTCAAGCAACTATCACACAAAATAAAGCCATTGCTTTTGGATGATCCGGCGTAGTTCAGGGTTGTGCCACCAGTATATCGGTTCGGTACGGTACAACACGAGATATGGTTTTTAAGTCGTATTGCATTGTACCTGATTTTTACGGCTGGCGGTACAACAAGGTCACGGCCCAGCGTGCTCAGAACAGGCTGAAGCACAGGCTAGCAAGGTCGGGTCCTGTCGTGGCGGGCTGGGGCGACAAAAGATTTGCAGGACACAAATTAATCGAAAAAAGTCCAACTAAATTTATTGTTTGGATATATTTTGTGAAATATATATAAGATGTTAGATACTTTAGTAAAATTGCTTATAAATTTGTGAACTAATATAAAAAAAAGTGGTAATGTAAATTTTTTATTTGAAAATATAATAAAATAGTTTAAGAAGCATGTTAATATAAAACATGGATAAGGAACATTATATTCGTTATTAGTCCTAAAACTCTAGATTTTGCTTAAATGATAACATATATAAATGCCTTTATAAATTCGTAGTTGTCTCGGCTGTGCTACCGAAGGTTTTGGGGAAGTCGGAATAGAAGAGCCCTCTTCTTGAGCTGGGCATACTACTTAGATGCTTTTTGCAGTTATCCACTCCAGTTGTATCTAAGAGGTGCAACTTGGGTCGGTTTGACCTCAACCCAACCCCAAATCGATAACATTGAATGTCAACCCAAACCCAACCCAACCCAATTTGAAACCGGAACTTTGAAACCCAAACATCAAACTGATTTTATTGTGAAAACCCAACCCAAACAAACGGTTACTTGCTCCCGTTTCTCTTCTGAGCTATTAAGATAAAGCCATCTATTATACACAAAATCATATAACAATGATTTACCAAAACCCATGTTTTAAAATAAACTAAAAGTAGTTCAAACTTCAAATACCACAGAGTCCAATATTATCTGAGAATCACAGTCAGCTTCTTCACAAAAGAATAACTAATTAGTTGAAGAGAGGAGAGAGAGAGAGAGAGAGAGAGAGAGAGAGAGAGAGAGAGAGGGGGGAGTACCTAAGTGAAGCCTTAACATCGTTGTCCCCGTCAAACTAAGTATAGGAACAATGAAGAGAAAGTTAGAAAACCCTAACTCACTCCTCTTCATCTTCATCTTCGTGTTGATGCAAGACAATAGCTACCTAAGTGAAGCCTTAACATCATTGTCCCCGTCAAACTAAGTATAGGAACAATGAAGAGAAAGTTAGAAAACCCTAACTCATTCCTCTTCATCTTCATCTTCGTGTTGATGAAAGACAATGAATTTTAAATGAAGCCCTTGGCTTTTATACCAAGGGGATTATTGAAAAATAACAAAAGTTTAGAGGGATTTTTATAAACTCCTATATATTATAATATTTTATAAGTATTTTAAAAATCGTGCTATTTCGATTTGGGTTTTAGGTTAGATCGGATTACTTGAAGCCCTAACCCAAAATTGAACCAAATTGAATTGGGTTAGCTTTTTCCAACCCAAAAATCTGGTTGGATCGATTTGGATTCGGGTTAGCCCGACCCTAGTTGCACCCCTAGTTGTATCAATGTATTGCTTTTGTTACATGATCCTTGATCACAACTAGAAATGAGTCGGGCTTTTTAAGGGCCAATTTAAGCTGAAGATAGGCTTGAACTATAAACAATTTAAATCAAGTTAGATTAGACCCATCATGGGCTGAAAAAAGTAAAGCTTAAACCCACTCCAATAGCTTTCTAAGTAATGAAGTTTTCATCATTTTCTTTTACAAATGAAAAGCTAAGGGAAATTGAAACAAACAAGACTCAAAGGATTGTATTTTACCTCAAAATGTGTACCTTTTCCCCCATTAGAGGTTAACGCCAACTTCATACCTTTAAAGTTGAAGGAACCACAGGTCTTCCTTTATTCAAATTCAAAATAAAGCAACTTCATTTACTCTCATTTCCCATAACTAAAATTCCTCAAAAGCACTTTTAAACTAAACTGGCTCTCGAAAAACTACTTCTCATGAAATAGTTAATTTGATACTTTTTTACTTGTAAAAAAAAAAAAAAAGCACGCAATGTCGGTTTCACGTGACTTGTCACGAGAGACACGTGTGATACTTGCAATCCACGTGATATGAAGGCGACGCGGGCTATCACGTTAGTGTTTAACTGTTTATAGTATAAAATATGAAGCACGTGCCAGAAGCATCCGTGAAGAGGGTAACTGGTGGGTGTGAGAAGAAAGACACAACTGATTGCTGCCTCGTGGCTTCATCACCGTCTGTCATGGCTTTTGACACGAGCGAGAAAGCACTCACATGGTCACTGACACCACCGCCAGCTCTATCACGTGCTTACTGACCCCACATTAATTTATCCCCAAAAAAAAAAATTAAAAACAAAGTAAACCTCCATGCCAACTTGCCAAGCAACGACTCCAGGTATCCACTCTTTTTCAATCTTCCCTTCCAATTCAGGAATAAAAAATTTATCAATACAAAATCAGTCAGGTGAGTTCCATGACCATCCAATCCTTTAGACAACATCTGTGGGATCCTCCCACGTGTTATCCTACGACTGGTTGTTATAAGAAAGTCCATGCTACTATATCTCATAGTAATAAATAAGAATACACATGCCTTATCGGCTTATCCCATTCTCCAACGTCGATTCACCTAGGGATTGATGTCATCGGACACGGGCCCCACCTGACGCAGTCTACAATCAAATATTTAGCCACGTGGACATCAAACCGACATCCGACAACAGACCCGCTCTTAGTCCTACGTGGCGAGGAGTGGAACAGGATCCACGTGGGAGTGATCAAGACCATTGGTGAGATTAAGTTTTGAGCTGTAACCATCGTGCTTTAACGTGGCTTTGTAATTTAATATGTAAATAAAAATCATATTAATCAATTAAAAAAGAAAAAAAACAATAGAGAAAATAAAAAGAAAATTTGCATTTCCCGAGGAGAAAAAAAAAATTAAAAGCAGAGGAATCGGACTCTAAACTTGGACGTTAATGCACGAGTCATAGCGACAAAGCTGCTAGATCGGTTCCTAAGGAGTTGAATTGAACACTTAATTTTCTCCTACATTTAATTTAATTACTTCATTATTGACCTAATGCGTCATTTTTTCTAGTTAAAAGATTGAAAATTTACTTTTACGCCCTCAGGAATGTCTGAAATCCCCCCGGCTCTTACACGGGAGGCTATTATTGTAATTTGAGAGAGGCAAAGGGGTTGTTTAAATAACGGAAAGATTGTACTTTTTTTTTGTTTCTTTCACGTTTTTTACTCGTCAAAATCCTCCATTTTAGTGTCTGCCTGAGAGGAGAGCTTCAAACCCAAATAGTAAACCCTACTCTGCCTCTCTTCTTCTTTCTCTCTCTAAATTTTCTTCTAACGGAAAAGAACTTGATAACTTTTCGCAAACAGATCACAATGGTGGCACCGGTTTACTTCCACGGCTGCTACTGCCGGACTGGAAATACTCAATTCACGCCGGAAAAGCGTCTCTCGGAGTCTAAACCGAGTGACCACTTCATTATCGACGACCTCCTCGATTTCTCCAATGACGATGCTGTTTTCACTGATGGAACGTTCGATTCCGGCACCGGAAATTCGACCGATTCTTCCACTGTTACAGTTGTCGATAGCTGCAATTCCTCAGTTTCTGGCAGCGAGCCTCAATTTTCCAGCGATCTCGGCCGCCGAGATTTCGCTGATGCACAATTCTCTAGAGATCTCTGTGTTCCGGTAATTTCGAATTTGAACTTGCGTGTATTTCTGCAATTTTTTTTCTTGATTAAACAGCGTTTTCTTCCCGCGCTTTATCATTCTCGTTCATTGAACTTTCAAAAAAAAAAAAATTCCCAAAGATCGAATGTAACTTCGAGTTTCTATGAGAAATTATGGAAGATTTTGAGAGAAAATTCAAATTTCTCGCTGATATGATTTGATTTTTGTGTTTCTTACAGTACGACGACTTAGCTGAGCTCGAATGGCTCTCGAACATCGTTGAGGAATCATTCTCGAGCGAGGACTTGCAGAAGCTCCAACTGATTTCAGGAATGAAAGCAAGCTCCGATGAATCATCGGAAACACGTGCATTACAAACGGAAAACAACCGTGAGAATCCGATATTCCGACCGGAGATGTCAGTTCCTGCCAAGGCAAGAAGCAAGCGCTCTCGCACTGCTTCCAGCAACTGGTCATCTCACCTCCTCGTTCTCTCTCCGACAACATCATCTTCGGAATCTGATCTTACTTCTGATTCCGGCGAGAAAACAACGAAGCTTGCGCTGAAGAAAAAGGAGCCTTCCGACAACGTTTCCGGCGACAGCATCGAGGTCCGAAGGTGTCTGCATTGCGCTACCGAAAAGACTCCACAGTGGCGAACCGGTCCGCTGGGACCGAAAACTCTGTGTAACGCTTGCGGTGTCCGATTCAAGTCAGGTCGGCTCGTACCGGAGTATCGACCGGCTTCTAGCCCAACGTTCATGCTTACGAAACACTCAAACTCGCATCGAAAGGTCCTCGAGCTCCGGCGACAGAAGGAGCTGCAACCGTCGCCGCCGGAGCAGCTGCAGCAGCAGTTTCTTCATCCTAGCATTGTTTTCGATGTAACGAACGGCGATGATTACTTGATCCACCACCAAGTGGGACCTGATTTCATGCAGCTGATCTAGTGCTTGTCAGAGTAGCGAATTCTCTGTGGAATTCCAGGTTTTGGTACAGGTTTCCTTTTAATTTTCTTGGTGTAAGTGGCTTCTGTTTGGTTCCTAACTATTGAATCTCGTAAGTTCTTTCTTTGGCTGCAAAAATTGCAAAAAATAAAAAAAAACTTATAATTGGAAAATTGTAGTGAAAAAGTTTTTTTATTTTAGTTTTCTACCTTTTATTTTCTAAAATAAATATGATCTGATTGACATTTTTACAGAACATGAGGTCATGGGCTCGATCTCAGCTACCTACCAAGATGATATTTATGAAAGTGGGTCCCATAAATTGGACAAATTGGCTAAAATTGAGGCTGATTGGATGGTTTGAACCGTATGATATATTAACTGATTTAATTGAGGCCAACCAATCAGCACATTCCAGAAAAGTATGTGGTCAAAGATTTGATGGTCTATATGGACCCACCACCACCAATCGAATAGCGCACGTTGACATGCATGCGATCGACCCCATTTGGACTGAGTAATCATAAGTGGAAAAACCTCTATTAAAATTAAAAAATCGAAACTTTCTCTGTGGCAATAGTGTTTTCCTTTTGGAATATTAGCAAGGAGGGTAATTTGGTAATTAGAAGGTGAAACGGAAAGGTGACGGGCTTGCCGGTTATACATCGTTTTCTGTCATATGAAGCTTTATCGGAATCCGATATATACGTGAAAGTCTCCAATTGCACGGAATTTCCGATTCTGGGCGTCCGAGAAAGAGAAACAATGGGAGATGGGCTTAGTTTGCTTCTTCTTGCAAGAGAGAGAATAAGGTAGAGAGAGAGAGAGAGATACGGCTGCCTGTGGGAACCTAGACACGGCTAATCTATATGTCCCCATGGTTTGATTTCTGAGTCGTATTATTGGGACGAAGAGTGAAAGCTAAAATACATGCACCCATCCTATGTAGGGGTTGTAAACGAGCCAAGCCGAATTTTGCCCAATTTGGCTGTAAAAGCTCAGCTCGCAAGAAATTCGACCTATAAAAAATTTGACTTGTAAATAAGCTTAGATTAGCAAAATGTATTAATATTATAGTTGATAATTATTATTATATGTAATATAATATGTTAACATATGTGTTTAAAATTAATACATAATATAATATAATTTACAAACTGAGTCGAGCTTTAACCGAGCCGAGCCTAACCAAGCTCAGTTCATGTTCGTTAATATAATGAGCTTTTTTCGGGCTTAGGCTCGGCTCGCGAACCTAATTATAAGCTCAAGCTCAATTTATACTAGTCGAGCCCGATCCTGAGCCAAGGTAGCTCGGCTCATTGACACCCTAATCCATGCTCATTTTCATATATATATATATATATATATATGGGTAAATTACACAAACCTCCCTTGATTTTTCATATAATATCCATATACCTCCCTTATCATTTTCAAAAGGACAAACACATCTCCTCTAGTATCACTTTTTGGATAAGAATCTATACTAACGGAATTTAATAGAAATTATCAATTTTTATATATTTTAATCTATTTTATCCTTGTATTTAAACCTACCACCTCACCCCACCACCATTATCTCGCCACCACCCCATCACCATCACCACCCCACCACAACCATCACCACCATGACTACCACCATCATGGTGGTGGTGGTGGCAGTTGTGAATGGTGGTATTGTACTAGGTTTAAATACAAGAATAAAATAATCTAAAACATATAAAATTTAATAATTTCAGTTAAGTTCTACTTGTGTCGTTAGTCTAGGGGAGGTCCATGTTCGGTTAGTGATAGTAGAAGAGATGTATTTATCCTTTTGAGAAGGATATAAGAGATATATAGGTATTATACCAAACCTCAACAGAGGTTTGTGAAATTTACACTATAAATACTTATATCGTTATAACGTGAAAACCCACGAAACTCAGTATGGTGAGTAGATGATCCCTTCACTTCATGCATGTACGCATGCCATGACTTGATATATACATTGATGATGGGCGATGGTATGTGAATGAAGACTATGCCTACGTTGGTGTTTATCCCTGAGATGGGTGCGTGTATATATATATATATATATATATGTCAATCTGTCCGGTTTGAACCGAAAATCGAACAAACCAAGTTGAATAAATCAGTTTGGTTTGGTTTGAAATTTTATTTATTTATTTTGATTTGGTTATGGTTTAGAAAACAAAAAATCGAATTAATTTGATTTGATTTGTACTTCGACTACATCGAACTGATCCAAAAAAAAAACGAAATAGATTATATAGAAAATAGGGTCAATTTTATCAAACCAAACCAAAAAGACAAAAGTTTTCAATTCTAAGCAAAATCAATGGCTAGCTAGGATATTTTTATAGAGTGGCATCAATGTCATTAATGATGTTTAATGTGGGTCCAAAACCCTAATTAGACCATGTTAGGTTAGGTAGGTATCTATCTAGTTGGTTGTAGGGTTGTCAACGAGCCAAGCTAGCTCGGCTCAGACTGCTCGTATGAGCCGAGCTTGAGCTTTATAATTAAGTTCACAAGCCAAGTTTGAGCCCCAAAAAAAGCTCATTATCTTAACAAGCTTGAATAGGCTTGACTCTGTTAAAGCTCAGCTCGTCTTTTATATGAGATTATGAATCTATATTCTTAAATCTTATATTATATGTTCATATATTATATTATATATAATAATAATTATTAATTATAATATCAATGTATTTATACTAATATAAGTTTTTTACAAATCGAGCCTTTTATAAACCCAATTTTTTGCGAGCCGAGCTTTAACGAGCTTGAGCCAAGCCTGAGCCCCAAATTTTTTAACGAGCTTGAGCCTGAGCCTTGCTCAAGGTTTACAAACCCGAATCGAGGGCAACGCTCGGATCATTTACAGCCCTAGTTGGTTGGCTCCAGTAAGTAAAATCAGGTAGCAATCCTCTTTCATATCACCAACCCATATTCTCAATATATGATGAGACCTATGTATGCATCATGGATTGATTGGGCGTAGATGTACGATGCATATACAAAAAGACAGTTTTGTGGGTGCAGTGAGTATAAAGAAAAATGAACAGATGCAGAGAACTTGCTCAAAAAGATATTCAAAGGAACATATAAATAAAGAAAAGATTGTGGAGGCGTGGAGGCATCGATCGATGTTACTTCAAGAGGGGAATGAGAAAGATGGGGGGATGGAGGGGCACTTCTCCATCAACCCCACCATGTCAATTGCTTTTCACATGGCCTTCATGATCCAAAATGAATAGGGTTTTTTTAATTTGGAAGGTTTTCCTTGCATGTTTTATGTATATATATATATATATGTATGTATGTAAAACACCATGTCATCTGCTTTTCACATGGTTTTGATGATCCAAAATGAATAGTTTTTTTTTATTTGATAGGTTTCACATGCATGAATGCATATTTTATATATACATGTATGTATGTATTAGGGATGTCAATTGGTTTCGTTTGAACCACGAATCGAACAAACCAAACCAAAAAAAGTCGATTTAATTTGGGTTTTTTTTTTTCCTTTCATTTTGGTTTAGAAAATAAAAAATCTAATCAATTCGGTTTGGTTTTTCATTAAAGCTTCGTCTAAACCGCACCGAAAAAACTAAGTAGATTATAATATATATATATATATATATACATATATACGTGTGCATTTGTTTTATATAGAAAATAGTATTAATTTTGTCAAACTGAACCAAAAAGCTGAATTTTTCGGTTTCTATTTAGGTTTCGTTCGGTTTGGTGTTCGGTTTGGTTTTCGGTATTCTAAATAGGTTTCTCTTTCGATTTAGTGTAATGTAATTCGTTTCGTTTAGGTCTAACCACTAAACCAAACCAAACCAAACCAAACCGACCGAATTACACCCGTAGACATGAACTTAACAATGCATTTTAAACTTCTTCACCTTTCTAATGAAATGGAAACCAAACCGACACACCCGTAGACATGAACTTAACAATGCATTTTAAACTTCTTCACCTTTCTAATGAAATGGAATTGCATTAATGTTTCAAAAGATATCCATCAAAAAAGAAAGAAAAATGTGAAAACCAGAATGTAGTGAAAAAAGGTTTCTTGTTTTCTTGTTTTTTCATAGTTTTGGTCTTCAATGATGAATAGAAGCACATGGAAAACCAGAGAATAGCAACTGTAACTCCATTGCCATTCCTGTACAGCACAGAGAAAGCTACAGTTCAGCACAACAGCTAAGATGCAAGGGAGGCCTCTTGATTAGGGATAAATCCAATACATCTGATAATCTGCTTCTTCCTCCAGCTTTGATCTCTTATCGCGGCACACTGAGACCTAGTTCTTGATAAATCACAAGAAGAAAGAAAAAAAACATATATTCATTATCTTGCATTTGCAAATATAAACCCCAAATGCGACGAATCAAAGGAATGCAAAGAAAAATCGATCTCTCAACATCTTGTATACAACTCTCAAAACTTCCAAAATATGATTCTTTCTTGTTCTTTTTGCCTCGAGACTATTAGACTAATCAGACTTGTAGAAACTCCAACTTATCATCGGTAGGGGTGCAACTCGGTCGGTTTGGGTCCGGTGGACTTCAACCCAACCCCAAACCAGCCTCCTTGAAGGTCAACCCAAACCCAACCCAATCTGATTTAAAACCCAAACACCAAACCAATTCTATTTTGTAAACCCAAAACCCAAACTGCAATTTCGGGTTTGTTGGGGATGGGTTAATTCAGGTTGATAAGCATAATCACAACTTGGGTCATATATTTGGACTTAAACCAACCTAAGCAATGTGCAAATATTTAAATTCTAAAATTTAGAAGGGTTTTCATAGACCCCTCAATTTTAAAATTTATATACTTCTAATATATATATTTATTAACTTATATATATATTGTTAACTGAGTTCAGGTTGAGTCGGGTTACACGAAGCCCTAACTCAAAACTGAACCGAATTAATTCGGGTTGGCTTTTTTCAACCCAAAACTGACCCAAAGTGATATAAAACCCAATCCAAACCGACCCAAAGTCGGCTTGGGTCAGTTTGGGTTCAGGTTAGTCCGACCCAAGTTGCACCCCTAATCATCGGTACACCTAAGCAGTTCTACTACTATCTAAATCTTCAGGAAAATGAAGAATTTTTATGCAACAATAGGGTCTTAAGACTGACTAGTGGTAATATGCACTTGAGAAAGTTTGAAACATATGGGTCAACTTCCATTAAACAAAAAAAAAAAAACACATTCACACAACTAACTTTTCCTATCAACACTGCTTACATTGTCCTACTGGTAGAGATAAACTTCCAACAAGTCTTATTCAGTGACACTGAATTGAATTGTTGTTACAATTTCCACTCCATCAGTGGGTTCTAGATAACTACTAATACGTACAAACATCAACGTAGACAACCTCGCAAGGCCTGCCACTAGCACCCACCAACCAGAAATACACAGGAGTGTCCGACATGGACCGTAAGACGGTGACATCATCACAAAAAATTTTGTAATCTCTCAAGGATGGTGATGGAGGAGGGAATTGGGATTCTCTTCCACAAAGATACCCTAAAGACACACCAAGAAGATAGTCTTGCACCTATGCCGAATGCAATGACCACTGGAGTATCCCATAATCTAGAGGGCTATGCGACCGATGTAAACAAAAACAAATTACAAGGTCTAGAAGGCTGCAATTAATCCAGCTATGCTTTGTGGATCCGAATTTTGCAGTAATGAAACAACACGTCATGGGTTGAGTCTAGTTGAGATAGGTATTTTGGGACAAATGTGTGGCAAAATTAGAAGCATAGAAATGAGTTCATAAAGAGCATAGTCCCAGAAGGTGATGACATAAAATGATACAAATCCAGCTTACAATGTTTGAACATATGCAAAAAAGACCTATGTGATAAGCACCAGTGAGATAACTGCTTTGGTATAAGTATCTGGAAAAACAAGAAACGACCAAAAAACACATGGATTATCATCCACAATGCAAAGGAGCTAAGTCAATGAGCAAATCATCGGTAATTTTCTCGTTAAAAGACACTTTTAATACACACAACAGAGTGGATAACTGGTTTCTTTTTTCTTTCAAAAATTAGTGTTCATAGCCGAAGACGAAGAAGAAAAAAAATGTATCCAGCCATGATAATATTAGCCAATATAATTCTCACCAACACAAACAAGTTACTCAGCAAATCCAGATAAATCTCAATCCCACCATCCACCCAAAACCAAAACCCCAATTCCAGTGCTCATCTTCTACCCTCAAAACCTGCAGACTGGATAATATTTAGCTTATTCATTCAATAGTTTTTAAACATTTAGCAATCTGACTTTAAATAAAATACCTTATGAAAAACTTTTCAGATAAGTCTTCCACGAATCTCAGCTATCAAAAGGAGAAGTAAAGTAGATTTCAATGCTTGAGAGCATGGCTTCTGTTGGGGAACTTCAGCACTCCAAACAAGTAATTCTCTCAAACACAATTCAATGTTTTATTTTTCCAGTTCCAAATTCCAAAGAATTTGTCAAATTTATCACGACATGAAGCAAGCATAGTCTTTCAGTGTCTCCCCTTAAACGACAACTACAAAGCTCCTTGTTAGAGATAGTGCGAGGCTCATATTCACTGGACTGTAGATCCAAGAGGGAGGGACCTGAGGGGCTACGTGGGGCAGAGTGAAGCGGAGCATAAGTTGATATGGAACCCTAATATCGGGTATGGTAAGGGTATATTGTGGATTTTCCCTATATATCGGGTAAGAGTACGAGTTGTAACCCTAATTCGTTTTTGACATAGTAGAAACTTCTTCTCTCCCATGGGATGTAGGCTTTGCCGGACCTCGTATATCTGCGTGCATTGTTTTGATCTTCGTTTTACTTTGTTTATTATTATTGCTTGATCCCGATCAACACTCCTAAAATCATGGTTTCACGGATCGGACGATACCGGTCCGTACCGGGACCAGACCATAGCGGTCCGGTTCCAACCCGCGATTCAAAGGAATGTATCGCTGGGTTATGGATCACGGGTCCGGTGACCGGTCCCTCCGGTCTAGCAACCGATACCGCCGGTCCGAAATTGGTCCCGCCGGTCCAGCGCCGGTCTGATTTTTTTTTTAATTTTTAATTTTTAATATTTTTTTTTTTTTTTTTTTGCTTTCTGTACCAGATCTGGACCGGCCGGTACCAGTCCGGACAGGATCGAACCGGTCACTGGTTCCAGTATTTTAAACCTTGCCTATAATATTCCCCACACTACTCACTCAAGTCAAAGCGGGGAAGACAGTCTCAATACAGTTAAGGGGAAGGTTCTTCATGTAACCTGTCTACCTGTCTGAACAATAGTCTCTTCGACAAAGGAATGGCTCATTGGTGTTTAGTTCTAACAAATAATATGGTTCCAGTGCAGACTATACACCATCCCAACTCAAAAAATAATCATGAGCAAACAATTTAAACGTATCTGTCCCCGAAAGCGATTATTTACACATCTTTTTCATAAGGGGTCTGAAAAATTAAAGCAATTATCTAAACAAAATAGCCAAATGTATCGGCAAAAGCCCCACTCACCAGTAGAGATTAATCTTCCTCCTAAAACATGTAATCCTACTATATCTGTAAACCATCCAATCACATTGAGAGCATCCTCACAAATCAAAAGGCAAAAAATTGCAGTTAACCACAAACTGCAACTAAGAGAAAACCAACAACTTACTGTTGTCATGGATTCATGTGATTTGAAATTTGCTTTCTCATTTTTCTTTTTCCCCATGAATGGCATCCAAATCACTCTTAAGTACAACAGTATGTATCATATACAATATTGCAACTAAACTTATAGCTCAATTGGATCATACATAATTGCAACTAAACTTAGGCCATTAAAAGTATGCAGAACAAATCCAGGTATAGCTCAATGGAAGCAAATATTCATATCATACAACATGTCAACGGAATAGAAGAACATCATCAATCTATACGCACGCACGCACATAGCATACAACATGTCAATGGAATAGATCATCAGGAATCTGTATTTACACACACACAAAGCTAACATTTAAAAAAGCAATCTAAATGTTGCTCTAACTCACAGACAAAGCACCTTCCAAATAACCCAACTCGAATTTCCAATGGAACAGAAAGATCTATCAGACTAAAATAAACTAATACATGATATAAAACCACAAATCCCATGACAGAAGAAATAATGATTTCATTAGAGAAAAAAAAAAGTTGCTTACAAATAAAAACAGAAAGATGGATATCAGACTCCTGGGTTTGCACGGCAAAGCATACCCTGAGACAGAGACCTCGAATTCCTCGTGTCAATGCCGAGACACGACGTCAAACGTGCCGAGGATACGGCACTGTAGAGGGGAAGCAGAGATTGAACACAACCCATCTCAGAAGGTAACCTGCAAAATCAAAGTAAACTAAATTTAGATTTCAATTGGGTTTGAATTAAACTCAAATGGGTGTTTGAGAACTGCAGAAGAAATAAGAATTGCCTCGAAAAGGTAGGAAATGAGCGAGGAACGTGCATCGAAGAAATGGGTTTGCTGGTGGGTTTGTAAATGGCGGACTTCAGAAAATTTAGAGCAGGTTTTGAGATTGATCGACATCGAAATGCCATTAGAGAAAGCAAAACTAGAAAAGTTTACTAGTGTTCTCAGAAACGATCGAGGGGTTTTTCGTAGGTTTTATCTTGGGGTTGACAACAAGGTGAGGCGAGAGCCTGACTCAGCTGGGTGAGCTCGTTGCCTCGGTTCAGCAAAAACATGACTCGGGCTCCTGGCCCGGCACGACACGGCACAGTGGATAATTATTATCGTGCCGGGCTGGGCTTCGTGCTTTGCAAATAATTTGGCTAAAGAATGAATCGCGCTCGTGCCTAATCATGCCTGGGTCGTGCCGTGGATCATGATGCCCAGAGTCGCAGACCTGACCCGACATTAAGGCCTGTCGTACCATGCCATTAGGCCTGTCAATGGCTCGGATCATGATCCATTAAGATCCGAATCCAAAAAACCCAATTATAATCGAATATGGATCTATATGAACCCAATTCAATTATATAATTAAAATTCATGTATTATTTTTTGTATAGTGTATCACATGTTATTATTATCTATGAATAATGTCTCACATAATGGCATATTGATTCAATCACATATATTATTTTTATACATTATAGCTACATGGTATCATCACTTGTGATACATACTAACATTATCTAGTAAACAAAATAAAACAAAAAAACCCTAATTTCCACCGTTGACTTAGATTTGGTAGATACAGTAGTTATATTCGGATCGAATCGGATTTTGGATTTGGATTTCAGATCATAATCGAATTCGAATAGAATTTATAAAGATCCGTCGGATTCAAATTCAAATTCGGATCTAGTATATCTCTTAACAAATCAAATTCGGATTCAACAAAATCCGCTTCCAATACAATTCGTTTACAGGCCTACGTGCCCAGTCATGTTTGGGCATGACCCAAATCGTGCCGGCCAGCTCAACACATTTTTACATCTTTACTCCAACCCAATATATAGAAAATCCCCAATATACCATTACCGTATTGCAAGGGGCTTCCCCGAACCTATAGTTCGATCGAAGACAATCGAGTGATTCATGATCTAGGAGGGACCTTTCCCCATGGACCCCCTCTAGAGATCAGTGAATATGAGCCACTACCTCTAACAAAAACATTTCATGATTTAAGATTAAACTAAAAATAAAATCATTTTGATACAAATCACTAGGGAAGTTGAAGGTTTTAAAGCAAATATCATTTTCAAAAGCCAAAAGGGTAGTATCAGTGCATGAACCATAGTTTTTAATTTCGCCGAAATTTCACGTAATTTTGCCAAAATTTTGTGAAATTTCGATGTCGATTTACCCTACCGAAACGCGAAATGCACTTATTTCGAAATGAAATATTTCGTTAGAAAAAGAATTTATTTCGCCGAAATAAGTTCACTTTGATCAAAAAATTTCAGCTGAAATTGATGCTTTTTCAGCCGAAATTTCGGATATTTCAGTCGATATAATTCAAAACACTATTTAAAAATTTTAAAAAAATGATAAATTACTTTCACACCCCCTTGAGTTTGGCATAATAGCAACAAGTACCCCTTAAACTTTGGCCATTACAAACACCTCCCCTATAGTTTGAAAGTATATT
>JAUPMG010000010.1:4142484-4156254 GCA_031762675.1 Pachysandra terminalis
TACTATTTAATCCAACATAAAGTATGGATTAAATTCGTCCTCCATTATAATTAAAATATACTGTCCTGTCCAGCAGATCCTAATTCATGAATTTAAGGAATCCGACATTCTGTAGCCACTTGGACCATGCCAATGTAACATAGCCAATCAGGAGAAATGTTTTCTTCTGTGTTTTATTTATTTATTTATTTATCTCATATGCAGTATCCTCCTTGTGAGAGATAAAACTATGTCAAGATTGATGTAATGACCTAAATTCGTTAATTTAATTTTTTCTAATTATTCAATTTATTATTGATAATATAATTTGCAAGAGTTAGTACAGTTTATGAACTTAATTAATGCTAAGGTGGGAGTTGTAATTATACCTGTACACTAGGGGGGCAATAGTGTAAATACTCTATAAATTAGGAGTCTTAATGTTATTATTTTTATCTTCGCGTGAAGATAGTAATTAAATACTTGGTTTACCAATTCAAACGCACGGTTATGCGTTTGAACTGGTCGTTGCAACGTGCCTTGTATGTGTTAGTGGGGAGGGATATTAGGATGCTAACCCCTATAACTTCAACTCCCACGACTGTGAGAGTATAGAAATTCCACCTTGAGTTATTTTTGAGAACCAAAGAAGAGACTGAGAGTTTGCGAGCTTGAGAGGTAGAGTCTGAATCTAGTGCATTGCAGAGAAGAAGAGAAGAAGAAGGAGAAAGCAGCTTAGAAGGAGGATTCTCCAGAAGTCCTGCGGATTTAATCACTGAAGCTAGGAAATCATGTAAGTAGCTTATCCGGTTTAATCTATATTACAGTATGTGATGTTATTTGAAGTTTTAGACTGAATTCTGCTTCTGTGGTTTTTCATAGTTACATTACTATTTTCAGAAATTCATGCTTGATATCCATGAGATTTTGTGTTTCACAAAAAGTTGTTTAATAATGTCTTGACATGATATCTAATTCATTCAAGTTAGAAGTGATTCAATTCATGAGATTTTTGGAATGATTATAATTGTGAAACCTCCTCTATATTGTTTGTGATTTTTCTGTGAGAAAGTATTAGAACATTCGACTTCGTCGGTGGGTCGTCGGTCAGCCGACAAGGACTTAAAGTGTTATAGTTGATTCGTTGGTGGGTCATCCGTCCGCCGACCAATCCACCGACAGGGTCTTAAAACGAACGATGGATTTCGTAGGTAGGTCGTCGATACGCCAATCAACCCGCCGACAGGACTCGTCGGTGAGTAGTCGGTCCGCCGACCAACCCGTCGACAGTGATGATCATTTACAGACTTGTCTTCATTGGTAGGTGATCGGTCCGCCGATCAACCCACCAACATGACTTGTCGGTGAGTAGTCGGTTCGCCGACCAACCCACCAACAGAGACTTATTTTTGGGACAATGTGAGGGTTTGGATGTCAGTTGGTTCAGGCTTAGTAATGCTTTGTGTTGGGATCAAGTGAAATCTAGGGTTGAGTACCCAAGATGATTAAAACCTACTTGTTGCCCCTAGCATGTGCTAACCAATTGGACACACTCCTCAATTGGTCTCCATTTAGGGAAAGAGATGATGAACCCTATTTATGTTTAACTGTGACTTGCATCATAGGGATGTGTAAGATGGGTCCAGTGGATTATTCACGTGTATGGGCGTGTGAATAACTTCTATGGGGATCTATCATCTATATCCAATAGGAGAGTGCATTCATACTATGTTCATATGAGATGATAAGTGTGCCCGGTAGGTGAGAAATAAGAGGTTGCCTAGTTGTGTAGTTTGAAAGGCCTACGAAATGAGTTATGGATCATAGTTGATCCATAAGGTCAGTTGGACCTTGAGTATCGTACACTCATGAAATCAGAACATGGTGGCCTCCGTACCATGGGTTGGCGTTCGAAACAAAGAGAGGGGCTACCAGTTGTTCCTGGTGACTTCGGTCCCGAATCTGTGTTACTACTGAAGCTGCAACGAAGGACACTTAATATATCATGTAAACGTAGGCATAACCCCACATTACATTGCATTTCTTGTTTGAGCATACATTAGTTCATCTATTGTTCAGTCTCGCATCATGTTCATGTCATAACATTTGTTACTTATTCCTGTTTGTTATTACTGTATTATCATTGGATTTTAGTCATATATGATGATGTGAATGGTGACTGGATCATGCTTATTGAGTATTCCAAACTCACGCAACCTTTACGTTGCAGGTCGATTTTGAGATGAATTGAGATCAAGAATGTATGCTGCTTCGCATTGTTTTCAGTTGTAATAACTTAGTTCAGATCTTATTTTATGTAAGACTCTGCTGAAGCCGTTTGACTTATCCATTTAATTTTTGAATTTATTGTACTTCTTCCGCAACTCTGTGGTGATGAATTAACTCAGTTTTTATTTCATCTCTTATATCTTGGATTTGATATGGCAATCCGCGGTCTAGAAATAGATCCTAAAGGTCTCGCCTCGTGATCCGTGCCATCCCAACTAGGGATCCGTGTTACGGGATCCAGGGCGTGACAGATTGGTATCAGAGCACTACGGTTTTTCAACAGAGTAAGTTTATTAAAAGACTAGAGAACTTAGGAATCACGTAGAAACCAGAAGTTAGGATGGAGGAACATAGAAATCAAAATTTAGGTTGTGTGTTGATTGCTTTATGTGGAGAATTATGCATGCAAAAATTAAGATAGAAGGAGCGAGAATTAGAAATCTAATAATTTTATGTGGAATTGTAGATGGCTGGAAGAAGGGGAAGGTCAGTAGCAGAGGAGGCTTCATCCTCCGGGACTAGAGCGGACACTGATCCACAGTTGTCTGGTATCTACCAGATCTTGGGGGATATTGCTGCGATCCAGCGGGATCAGATGCAAAGGACGGAGCAAAGGCAGATTGTAGCGGCTCCTATTGCGTAGCTAGAGCAGTTCAAGAAGTTAGCACCGCCCACTTATGGGGGATTGGGTGAGCTGAGTGAGACTCAGGATTGGCTCCTCGATGTGGAGAGGATATTCCGCACTATGGGATGTCCAGATGATCAGCGTCTATCGCTAGCCACCTTCATGCTGAAGGAGAGGCTTTGCACTGGTGGGACATGATAGAGCGGACTCTCGCTGCGACCATGACATGGGAGTCTTTCCGAGAGCAGTTCTTGGATACGCACTTGCCGACTAGTTATCGTCGACAGATGGCTCTGGACTACATGCGGCTGGAGCAGGGTTCTCACACCGTGGCGCAGTACGATGCCAAATTTGCTATGATGTCACGGTATGCTCCACATATGGTGGCGAACGAAGCGGATAAAGCCGCTAAGTTCGAAGAGGGTCTGCGGACAGCAGTGTGATCCAGAGTGGTACCCCAAAGACTCAAGACTTATGCAAGTGTTCTGGAGTGTGCGCGATACGTAGAAAGAGACTTGGACCGGGCTACGGAGCAGAGGGACAAGCCTAAGCAAAATAAGGACAGTCGCTACCAGTCTTACCAGCAGAGACAGGGCTCTGACTGGCGTTGGAGAAATGACAGACCTACTAGGACTCCGCCTGCTGATACAGCTACCCCAGTGACACGGGACGCACAGTGACAGCCTCTGCAGTCTCAGCAGCAATAGTTTTACCAACGCAACCGGAGGGTGTGATACAACTACGGGAAGCCAGGTCACGTAGAGCGGAATTGCCGAGTTGCGGCGAGGACTGACGGTAAACAGGCTCCTCACCAGCCAGTGCCGAAAGGCAAGGCCAATGCCATGGCTAGCACATCGTCTGCTCCTAGGGAGGACCGGGCATCTAACGCGGTTGTCAAAGGTACACTACATCTATTCCATACCCCTGCACATGTTCTCTTTGATTCTGGAGCGTCGCACTCTTTTATTTCCAGGTCATTCATGCTTTTCTTGGGCCTAGAACCTAGTGTGTTAGAGACTCCATTACATGTGGTTAACCCAGTAGGAGGGATAGCTACTCTACACCGGGTGTGTCTAGCCTGTGTGGTTAGAGTAGGGGACTCGAACTTGGAGGCCGACCTGATTATATTAGGTATGGTGGATTTTGATGTGATCTTTGACATGGACTGGCTTGTTGCCTATCATGCCAGAGTTGATCGCTTCGAGAAGACCGTTGTCTTCGATCTCCTTGGGGGTAGGCAACTCACATTTCTCGGGACCGAGAAGGATGTGTATCAGACAGAATTCTTGGGTGCAGCGGATGGGGGACAGCAGTTATCCTCGAAGGATATTCCTACGATCCGAGAATACGGTTCTGTTTTCCAAGAGATTCCGGGATTGCCACCTAGGAGAGATGTAAACTTCTGCATAGAATTGATGCCCGACACTTCTCCTATTTCACTTGTGACCTATCGAATGACTCTGATAGAGTTACGCGAGTTGAAGGAGCAACTAGATGGATTGAGTTCACTGGGCTTCATCAGGCCGAGTAGGTCTCCGTGGGGTGCACCAGTGCTATTCGTCAAGAAGAATGACAGATCACTTCGTCTCTGTGTAGACTATAGGCAGTTGAATCGGGTCACAGTGAAGGATAAGTACCCTCTGCCCAGGATTGATGATCTGTTCGATCAGTTGAGAGGAGCCCAATACTTCTCCAAGATAGACTTGAGGTCAGGATACCATCAGCTGAGGATTGGGGAGGAGGATATCCACAAGACGGCATTTTGCACTCGATATGGACATTGCGAGTTCATAGTGATGCCATTTGGGTTGACGAATGCGCCAGCGGCATTCATAGATCTGATGCACCGTGTGTTCAAACCTTATTTGGACCAGTTTGTCGTTATCTTTGTAGACGACATCCTGATCTATTCAAGGTCTAGAGAGCAGCACGATGAGCACCTCAGGATTGTATTACAGACTCTGTGTGAGCACCAGTTGTACACCAAGTTAGAGAAGTGCGACTTCTGGAGGGCTGAGGTAAAGTTTCTCGGCCATGTGGTTTCTTGGAGTGGCATCTCCGTGGATTCGTCGAAGGTGGATGCAGTTCTAGGTTGGGAGCGACCGAAGAATGCATCAGAGATCAGGAGCTTCCTCAGCCTGGCAGGTTACTACAAGAAGTTTATAGAGAAGTTTTCCACCATAGCAGCACCTTTGACCCGACTGACCAGGAAGGAGGTGAGATTCGACTGGAATGATCAATGTGAGGCAGCGTTTGAGGAGTTAAAGAAGAGATTGACTACAGCTCCAGTTCTTGTCATACCAGTCAGTGGCTAGAAGATGGAGGTGTATACAGATGCATCCTTGCAGGGATTGGGTGCAGTTCTTATACAGAATATGAGAGTTCTGGCTTACGCATCGCGACAACTTAAGACTCATGAGCGTAGCTACCCTACGCATGATCTTGAGTTGGCCGTAATAGTCTTTGCCCTGAAGTTATGACGATACTATCTGTATGGAAAGGAGTTTGAGTTGTTTTCAGACCATAAAAGTCTGAAATACATCTTAAGGCAAAATGACCTCAACATGCGCTAGAGGAGGTGGATTGAGTTGTTGAACGACTATATTTCGACACTCAACTATCATCCTGGGAAGGCGAACGTTGTTTCTAACGCTTCGAGTCGTAGACCTCGTGGAGTGCTAGCTCAGTTGATACACTAGGAGTGGAGTCTGTATCGTACCTTAGCAGATCTGAGAGTTCTACTAGTGGATCGACTCGAAGGGAGTATTCTATTTAGTTTGGCTGCCAAACCCTCTTTGGAGCTTCGTAGTGTGGCTAGTCAGAGGACAGATCATGAGTTACAGTTGCTAGCTGCAGATGACGGAAAGCCAGAGTGAACTGTACACGTAGATGGACTGATCAGGTACCAGGGTAGACTATGTGTGCTAGATGATTAGCAGATCAGGAGAGAGATCCTGGAATAGTCACATAGTTTGCGGTATTCTATACATCCAGGGTGTACGAAGATGTACCGTGATCTGAAGATGAACTTCTGGTGGTCGGGAATGAAGGAGATAGCACAGTTTGTAGCGAGATGCCTCACATGTCAACAGGTAAAGGCCGAGCACCAGAGATCAACTGGACTATTGCAGCCTCTGCATATATCTGAGTGGAAATGGGAGCACATCACTATAGACTTCGTAGTGGGTTTGCCGAAGACCCGGGGGACACTGGACTCAATTTGGGTGATGGTAGATCGACTCACCAAGTTCGCCCTTTTTTGCCAGTTAGGACTTCAGCTTCAGCAGAGGAGATCACTCGGCTTTACGTACGAGAGATAGTACGACTTCACGGTATGCCAATCAGCATAGTCTCAGACCAGGGTTCTCTATTCATGTCGAAGTTCTGGGAGAGTTTGCAGAGAGCCATGGGTACTCAGTTAGACTTCAGTACGGCCTACCATCCCTAGACAGACGATCAGACTAAGAGGGTGAATCAGGTACTAGAGGATATGCTGCGAGCTTGTGTGATGGACTTCGGTGGTAGTTGGGGAGAAACCTCTGGTAGAATTCTCTTACAACAATAGCTATAACTCGAGTATTGGCATGGCTCCTTTTGAGGCACTGTATGGGAGGTCGTGTAGTTAACCAGTCTGCTGGGCAGAAGTTGGTGAGAGCAGCAATCTTAGACCAGAGCTCATCCAAGAGACTACAGCTAAAGTGAAGCTGATCAGAGAGAGATTGAAAACGGCCCAAAGTAAGCAGAAGAGCTACGCTGATCGGAGGAGGAGAGACCTTGAGTTTGCTGTTGGTGATCATGTCTTCCTCAAGGTGTCTCCGATGAAGGGGGTTATGCGCTTCGGCCATAAAGGGAAGCTAGCTCCAAGGTATGCCGGACCATTCCAAGTACTTGAGCGTATCGGACGTGTGGCGTATAGAGTAGCTCTACCTACATAGCTTTCGGCTATACACGACGTGTTCCATGTGTCACTGTTGCAGAAGTATGAGCCCGACCCGTCACATGTTGTGGATTGGAGTCAGTTGTAGTTAAGTGAGAACGTGTCCTACGTAGAGCAGCCTAATCGAGTATTGGACAAGA
Organism: Pachysandra terminalis; assembly: GCA_031762675.1. NCBI lineage: Eukaryota > Viridiplantae > Streptophyta > Magnoliopsida > Buxales > Buxaceae > Pachysandra > Pachysandra terminalis. The sequence goes on from JAUPMG010000010.1 coordinate 4,149,455, forward strand.
AGGAACAAGTCTTGAGGACCAAGACTATTCCTTTAGTGAAGATTCAGTAGAGTCATCATGACGAATCTGAAGTTTCATGGGAGCTGGAATCCGAGATTCGGGAACGCTATCCTCAACTGTTCTCAAACTAAGGTGCGTAATTTCGGGGACGAAATTCTTTTAAGGAGGGTATGTTGTAATAAACTAAATTCCTTAATTTAATTTTTCCTAATTATTCAATTTATTATTGATAATTTAATTTGCAAGAGTTAGTATAGTTTATGAACTTAATTAATGCTAAGGTGGGAATTGTAATTATACCTGTACACTAGGGGGAATAGTGTAAATACTCTATAAATTAGGGGTCTTAATGTTATTAATTTTATCTTTGGGTTAAGATAGTAATTAAATACTTGGTTTACCAATTCAAACGCACGGTTGTGCATTTGAACTGGTCGTTGCAACGTGCCTTGTATATGTGTTAGTGGGGAGGGATATTTTTTTTTTTTTTGAACAGTAAAATTATAAAAGTGTATTAATGTGGGTAAACTTTACAAAGTAACATACATATTAGCATCCTACACAGAAAAATCCTAACTATTCCCAAGATAAGCCCCATTTACAATCAAACTTTACAAAGTAACATACATGTTAGTGGGGAGGGATATTAGGATGCTAACCCCCTATAACTTCAACTCCACAACTGTGAGAGTATAGAAATTCCACCTTGAGTTATTTTTGAGAACCAAAGAAGAAACTGAGAGTTTGAGAGCTTGAGAGGTAAGAGTCTGAATCTAGTGCATTGTAGAGAAGAAGAGAAGAAGGAGAAAGTAGCTTAGAAGGAGGATTCTCCAGAAGTCCTGCGGATTTAATTACTAACGCTAGGAAATCATGTAAGTAACTTATCCGGTTTAATCTACATTAGAGTACGTGATGTTATTTGAATATGGTTTTTCATAGTTACATTACTACTTTCAGAAATTCATGCTTGATATCCATGAGATTTTGTGTTTTACAAACACTTGTTTAATAATGCCTTGACATGATTTTTAATTCATTCAATTTAGAAGTGATTCAATTCATGAGATTTTTTGAATGATTATAATTGTGAAACCTCGTCTATATTGTTTATGATTTTCTTATGAGAAAGTATTGATGATTAGAAACCTAGAAAACAGAGCATTCGACTTCGTCGGTGGTTCGTTGGTCCGCCGACCAACCCGCCGACAGGGACTTAAAGTGTTATAGTGGATTCATCGGTGGGTCATCAGTCCGCCGACCAATCCACCGACAGGGTCTTAAAACGAACGATGGATTTCGTCGGCAGGTCGTTGGTACGCCGAGAAACCAGCCGACAGGACTCGTCGGTGAGTAGTCAGTCTGCCAACCAACCCGCCGACAGGGATGATCATTTACAAACTTGTCTTCATCTGTAGGTGATCGGTCCGCCGATCAACCCGCCGACAGGATTCGTCGGTGAGTAATCGGTCCGCTGACCAACCCACCGACAGAGATGTTGTGTTACAGACTTAGATTAGTCGGCAGGTGCTCGGTCCGTCGATCAACCCGCCGACAGAGACTTATTTTTGGGACAATGTGAGGGTTTGGATGTCAGTTGGTTCGGGCTTAGTAGTGCTTTATGTTGGGATCAAGTGAGGTCTAGGGTTGAGTACCCAAGATGATTAAAACCTACTTGTTGCCCCTAGCATGTGCTAACCAATTGGACACACTCCTCAATTGGTCTCCATTTAAGGAAAGAGATGATGAACCCTATTTATGTTTAGCTGGGACTTGCATCATAAGGATGTGTAGGATGGGTCCCAGTGGATTATTCACGTGTATGGATGCGTGAATAGCTTCTAAGGGGATCTATCATCCGTATCCAATAAGAGAGTGCATTTATACTATGTTCATATGAGATGTTAAGTGTGCCCGACAGGTGGAAAATAAGAGGTTGCCTAATCTTGTAGGTTGAAAGGCTTACGAAATGAGTTATGGATCACAGTTGATCCATAAGGTCGGCTGGACCTTGAGTATCGTACACTCATGAAATCAGAATATGGTGGCCTTCGTACTATAGGTTAGCGCCTGGAACGAAGAGAGGGGCTACCAGTTGTTCCTAGTGACTTCGGTCCCGAATCCGTGTTACTACTAAAGCTGCAATGAGGGACACTTAATATATCATGTCAGTTGATTGGGTCCCACAAGAGGGGTAGCAGGGGTGTTGCTGCCATTGGGTGGATGGTTCGCGGTCGCCGATTATCCTCGCCCTCTTGGTCATCCCTATTTTTTTTTGTTGGAAGATATGGAGTTTTTGACAAGATGGGAAGAGGAAAGAGATTGAATGAGTTTAGACAGCTATGCAAAAATTATAATAAAATAAATAAAACTTATCTGCTTTGATGAACCGAGGCGTGGCGATGTCACTATCCTTGAAACCAAATTTGCCCCCTTTTGAATCGTATCCGTAGTGTACCAGGTCTAGCGGTTGGCCTCTAGGATTCAACGGTTTTCCCTTCCGGTAGATTACACGGTCGTACTGGGCTAAGGACGAAGAAGATGTTGTAACACTTGACTAGAACTTTGAAAACTAAAATTCTGCTCTTGCAGAAATTGCAGAAAAATTGAAAACCAGAATGGAAGAAAGGGGAAAAGAGCTCAAGTTGCTTGAGTTGTGTGTCTCAACAAGGAGGAAAGGACTTTCTTATATAGGCCACAAAGGGTCGTTTGGGCCTTAAAGCTTGTAGCCGTTTGGACTATAATAGTCCAAAACGGCTCTAAACAGCCATATCCTCATTTAAAACAAACGCTTTTGGTAACCAAGCAAATCATACAAAACGTTTTTTTTATATTAAAACCAAGAAAGACAAAACGTCTTTTCCATTTAATATAAAACGGTTTTTTATCTTAAAATAATATTTGAAATTTTGAAATCATACGTCAAATTCTAACAATGTAGGCATAACCCCACATTACATTGCATTTCTTGTTTGAGCATACATTAGTTCATCTGCTGTTCATTCTCGCATCATGTTCATGTCATAACATTTGTTACTTATTCTTGTTTGTTATTACTGTATTATCACTTGATTTTAGTCATATATGATGATGTGGATGGTGACTAGATCATGCTTATTGAGTATTCCAAACTCACGCAACCTTTACGTTGCAAGTCGATTTTGAGATGAATTGAGATCAAGGAAGTATGCTGCTTCGCATTGTTTTATTCATTGTTTTCAATTGTAATAACTTAGTTGAGATCTTATTTTATGTAACTCTGCTGAAGCCGTTTGACTTATCCATTTAATTTTTGAATTTATTGTACTTCTTCCGCAACTCTGTGGTGATGAATTAACTAAGTTTTTATTTCATCTCTTATATCTTGGATTTGATATGGCAATCCGCGATCTAGAAATGGATCTCGAAGGTCTCGCCTCGTGATCCGTGCTATCCCACCTAGGGATCAGTGTTACGGGATCCGAGGCGTGACAATTGAGATCTAATAAATTTATAATTAAGCTACGGGATAGTAAAGGGCACCTGTGTGCGTCCTGCGTCAGCAACAACAAAAGTTGGAAGACCAATTTTCTCAGCTGAGGCTTTCAGCTTATTCCTGATAGAATGCGCAAAGCAAACCCACCACATAGTAGAAATTAAAATGATGATGTCAAAAATAAAATGCAGGCTTGCACTTGCTAATGGCTAACATTAAGTGAGAACTCGAGTAATTCAATGAGATCACCTGCTTACATTTCTTGTTCATTCTTGCATGAGAGAACAATTTTGGGTTGGCCACATTGCTCCCATTGTCTCAAAAGGGATCGTTGGCTATAACAAATACACTATTTAGAAGTTAATCATTATCTACAACACTAGGTTAAAATTTGAGTAATGTGATGTAGTAAACGCTTCTACTGCAATCAAAGTTTTTCAAACCTTTTGAATAATATGAGCCATAGTGTAAAGTATCGGCCGATCCCGAGTTGGATCTGCCGATACAACTTGGGATAGGCGTGGGACAAGCCACCATCCCTAAATTGTTAAGATTTCTCTGACTCGGTTTCGGGCGAGTCGGATCAGACGATCCAATATGAATCGTCTGAAACCTCTCAAAAGTTTTCTTTTTCTTTTTCTTTTTTAAATTCGAGCCATGTTTTGGATCGCCCAACTCGGGATCAGACCGGGACGATCCCCGACCCGATACCGAGTTTAAACACTATGATATGAACCACAAATGTGCACGTGAAAAAAACAGCTTGCGAGAGCAAGTGTTTGATACATTATAAAATTAAATTCCAATGCTTGAGGTCTTGAATTAGAAAAATCGACTCAAACAATTAGCAAGGAAATACCTTTGAATCAATTGAGCATACATGCCAGTGGCAGCATCTGCCAGTTTATGAAACCAAAATTAATTAGGACAGGATCAAATTACAGTAGGCATTCAAATATTATAAAATTAGATAATCTGGCAAACAATCCAAACAATGGAATTTAATATATCTTACGAGCACACTGAGATGCAATCTTTCCTGATTTCATCTTTAGGTCTTGTCTAACTACCAAAACCTGCAATTCACAGTTCCCCATTTGAAAATCGGATAGCCTTTTAACATAAACTAGTTATAATCAACATGAAACAGAAATCAACCTTGAGACCAAACCAAAACCTCCATCTTTATTCTGTATAAGTTTATTGGCCCAAACTAGAAAAATAACAAGAATATCGACAATAACAATCACAACCAAGAAATAGTAAAACAAGCAATGACTTAAACACACACACAAAGCTTCCCATTTATTTCCAAGTATTTGTTCATCAAAGCAAAATAATAATCAAAACACACACACACATAAAGCTTCCCATTTATCTCCAAGCAAGTATTTGTTCATCAAAGTAAAAAAAATATCAAAATCAAAACCATACCCAATTCGTCTTTCCCTAAATCCAAGTTAACCCACTGGAAAAAAGGTAGTAATAAAATTTAAAAAAAAAATGCTCCGACAAATTCACCATTCAAATCAACCCACAACTCATCCTATGCATGGAATTCATCACTGCAAGAGGAACAAAAGAGTACAACAAAGACGAACCATTTTAAGTTCTTCATCACCGCTATTTGAAGCTAGCCTCTGTTGTTGCTGCTTACCCAGTAAGGACTTGTTTCCAGTTGAGTTGTTTTTGATGGGCTTTGCTAAATCTAAGAACCAACCGAAAAGGAAACCAATGACAAGACCTGGAATGAAGTTTTCCGGCCTGAATTGCACTGCAAACCCTTCTCCTTCTTGTCTCTGATGTTTCTGATGACATAAAGCAATCAATTAAGCATAATAGATAAGTGTTTGAGAGAGAGAGAGAGAGAGAGCCATTAGAAATCAATAATTCAATTTCTTTCAATCCCATAGTGTGAGGATATCACAAATTGCAGAAAAATACAGTAAAAATATGAAAGAAAGAAAGAAACATACTTTCTTTGGACGTTGAGACAGATTTCGAAACGAATCCAACATCCTGTTTGGGTGTTGTGTTTAGAGAGAGAGAGAGATTTGGAAGGGGAATTGCAGCTGCAGGCTGACCGAAACATGAAAGAGAAAAGCCTAACATTTGAGACTCGATTCAGCGGGGATGTACAAATGGTCCGGCCATGCGTACCCGTCCGACCCAGCACGATTTGGTCCATGCCTAGGCACAGCACAACGGGCCTTATAACGCGGTGCCGGGCCTGGGTCCATGGTCCACGGCACGGCACGGGCACAATTGGGTGCGGGGCACGGTTACGTTCTGCCTAGTTTTGATAAAATTATAGGCAAAGCACGAGCCCAGCCCAGTCCGACCACTGACACTAATAATCGTCCCTCGTATCATATTGGGTCCTAGGACCCGCACGAGCCTTATGATTCTGGGTCGGCAGACACAGCCCATTTGTACACTTTAATTCAGCATAACACAATTTATATGAAATTGGTGATGACAGATTTGTAGAAGGATAAAATGTATTAGAAGGAACTAATTACAATCATCAACCAGAGAGAAAGGTACGTAGTCTGTCTAAAGACAGCCTAAACCGTCGCGCAGTCGTTCTTTCAAGAGTGTTCCTTGTCGATATTTGACCTGTGGAGAAGACAGAAAAAGGGGTAGAAAGAAAGGAAGGGTTGTAATAACTGAGGAAGGGGAGTGAATGCAGTCACAGAGCAGGAAAACCTCACAGGTTTGAAGGCTTCTCTCTTTCTCTTTCAGTGTATTTACTCACTGTTGTTTCAGGGTTACGAAATCTAGTTTTTACTTCAGACCTTCGATCATCTTCAATGGAGGATGGGCACTGGTATTTATAGAGAGTTTTTCACTCTCAGTAGGACAAGTGTCACTCGGTTAAATGTTTTAGAGGGGGACCCTCAAGTTCTAAGTGAATCTTGAGTGACACGTGGTCCTAGAAAATATCTTGACGGATGCGTGTCTTAGAACACGGCTAAGTTACTTCCAGAGAAAAGAGACCAAATCATTTCAAACCTTAAAAACTGCTCTGCAAAACGTTGCTTTGAAACTTGAGCAACACAGTTCTGAAGACGTGTGTCACTTTCACACAAGTTCTAATGAGCAACGTCACCATCCTGCCGCCATTCCTAGATAAGACAAAACCCCCTTTAGATATGTTAGAAAGCAGATATTTATAAGGCGGTGATAAGTCGGTAGGTTTTCACCATGTGCTTTCCATGAGAATCCGTCTCAGACAACCTTTTAGAGGGCAATTTCACTGCAGTTTGCTGAATCCGTATTTCAAAGGAGAACTCCCTTTGGCGGCTATTTTCCTTCTAGGAACGTA
>JAUPMG010000010.1:4161051-4176807 GCA_031762675.1 Pachysandra terminalis
GGATATGATCCAAGCATGACTCCCGAGTTAGAAGGTACAGAAATTTCCCCCGATGGTACTTTCTTGCATAAAAATACTTTCAAAACATAAATGTATGGAATAAAATCACTCGAAGTCTGCTTTAGGGAGTAAGTAGACGTGACTTCGAGGATCCATTGAGATCATGAGTATTTGAGGAGTTCGTTAGGGAAGCATGCCCCTAGAGTCGTCCTTTGAGTAAAAGTAAGGTCCGCCGAGGGAAGAGTAAGATTCTCCTTCCCTTGGGTGCCCAAAAGGCAGTATGCCGCGGGAACATAAGTCCTTGGTCTTTTGAAAACTTCAAAAAGGAGGAAAAAGACATGTTTGTTGGGTTTGGGACACGTGGCGTACCCCTATAAGCTGAAATTCAAAAAGGTAGCTTCCTTGAAAAGCTATCGCATTTTTTGGTGATAAAAACGGTCAGATATCTCTTTGCCGCTTCAAATCTTACATTTTCACCAAACGGTCTAATTACTGTACGCAGCTGCTGACAGCTGGCACGTGAAAGGGACGGTTGTACAGCCGTGACAGCTTTAATGAATGATTCAGTATGTGCGGCTACACCCAAAAACGCGTACACGCGCTTGTAATCAAGCGCCTCGTGTAAAGGGGGGTTAAATTATCCCGCCTGACCAACAAAATCAAAAAAATCATTTGGCCATAAGTTCATTTTGTGGGCATAGGAGATCTCTCATGTGCAATTTTTAAAGTCTCGAGAACGGGGACCGAACCGATTTTGGCTGATCCCGATCCAGACCAACAGTACCGTCTAGTTTGGATCCAGTACAAAAGTGGACCACCTATTTTTCTTTTAAATTAAAAAAAAAAATAAAAAATTGGATCAGTGGTACCGATCGCCAGACTTGCTATACCGACCAATCCAAATCGATACCAGTGGATCAGGTGTGGGTGGTCTTGTCGTGCGGGTGAGTGTGGGCAGCACTCTATTGGCCCACATCACCTAAATTCTTGTGAACAAGAAAAAAAAACATTTTAGATTTTTTTTTCTTTCATTCACATGTACGGGTGGCCAATAAAGTGCCACCTGCACTCACCTACACGGCAAGGCCACCCGCACATGATCCACTGCGGGTCTAGACTGTCTAATTTATAAATAAAAAAAAAAAGAAGACAAAAAAAACACCGGACTGATTGTACCGGTTGTATTGGCCGGTCGGTACCGGTATCGGTTCGGTTCAGAGCCTCACAATACAACAATTGTATCATCGCTTGGGACCGGACCGGTTCTAGCCGATCTCAATATTGACCGGCCAATACAGACCGGAACGGGCCAATCCTTAAAACCTTGCTCATGTGGTGCAAACAAACCGTGGGGGCCCAAACACCTTTAATTCAAGATATTCCCATGAGCTAGCTTTGATGCCATGAATCTAACAGCTCCCATTCACTTTCCAAACGGATAAAACTTGCCGTAGAGTCAAAGTCAAATCGTAACAACAACACAAAGCCAAAAGCACGTCCTAAAATCAAGGACTCGAATACCACTTCTTACGACATTGCCCCCTAACCAATACCTCACTTGTCCAAACTACTTAACGAATCCCATTCAAATTCCCCTACAAAAAGCCTCACAATTTTCACTTGCTCCTGAAAACATTCCTCATCCCTCCCCCTTCCAATACTGTCATAACCACCTTAATTACCAAACAATGGAGTCTGTAGCCTCCAGTTCGCCACCGCCGGACCACTGGTCGCACCTACGGTTTAAGCCAACACAACCTGTCGCAGACAGGATAGTTCGAGCCCTCCGTCATCGTCTCCGTCTCCTCCACCGCTCCGAAGCCAATTTCTTCGTCCTAGGTGCAACTGGAAATGTCTACACTGTGACCTTATCTATTACCCCGTCGTGCACGTGCCCGGACCGAACTACCCTGTGCAAACACATTCTCTTTGTCTTCCTCCGTGTCCTCGGCGTCTCTCTCGATGACTCGTGCCTCAGAAGGAGGACTCTCCGGCCGTGCCAGCTTACCCGGCTTCTTGGTTCGCCATCCTCCCCTGAAGCACTAGCTGGTGGCCGGGTCCGGGAAAGATTTCACGAGCTTTTCTTGCAGAGAAAACACCGGCCTCCACAACCTTCGGTGGTAATAGAAAATGGCGCAACATGCCCGATATGTCTCGAGGAGATGGGAGGGGAAGCCAGGGTGGTGGTTACTTGCGAGAAATGCCGGAACTCTTTGCACAAGGATTGCTTGTTGACATGGAAGATGACTAGAGGGAGGAGGTCGGCGAGTTGTGTGCTTTGCAGGGCAAGGTGGAGGGAGAGGGTAGACCAGGAGAGGTACCTGAACCTTGAAGCTTATGTTAGCGAGGACGACATGATCGAGGGCGGCCGAGGTCTGTGTGGTGGCTAAGTACTTAATCAATGCTGAATTCATCTGGAAAAGGAAAGAAACAATTTATTTGTAAAAATGTATATACATAATATGGTGCAAATTTAAAACTAGTTCAGTTCAATTTTTTTGTCAAAAAGATTGAATTTTTCCTTTTTAAGCCTTCCCTTAACCTTTTGGATCCTTTCACTTGCATAAACGAATGATCTGCAAGAAACCTGTTCCTTCATTCCAATCTGTCAAAAACCATATCTTCAGTCAAATTATGAGTAAGCAAATCTTTTTTAGATAAAAAAAAGGAGATAAATAATCTTTATTACCTCCATGATCTTCAAACTCCATAGTGTCGAGTTCTTGGTTCTTCATTTCCGGTTTGAGGTCTGGATGGAGGGTTGCATCAACTTGGTAGCCTTCCATTAAAATCCGGCAAAATCAGTTCACGTCCTATTCATCCATTTTGAGCAATTTCAGTAAATTCATGAGCACCTAAGATTATCATGAAGCATAAATCTTCTGTTGATGATCACATATGTCCATTTTAGAATGTATCATCAAGCTTTGTTCCTAATCTCTATCCAGCTGCAACCCGGTTCCTTCTTGACACCGGTCTCCTTCATCAAATCCCTTATTCCTGTAACCTCACACCACAATTGCTTCGACGCATAAATATTAGATAAAGCAACATATGCAGCAGAATTCTGAGGCTCTAACCACAGGCATTGCTGTGCAGCTCTAACACCAACATCATTGTTCCTATGAACCCCACATGATGCAAGAAGGGACTTCCATATCTCAGGTTCTAATGGGAATGCAGATTGGAGAAGAAAGGCTTCCGCCTCACTGAGATACCCCGCACGCCCTAGGAGGTCAACCACGCATGTACAATGTTCTACCGACGGTGGAATACCATTCTCATGAACCATTAAGTTGTAATAGTATCTCCCTTCTTCAACCAAACCCATATTGCCGCAAGCTGATAGAACTCCGACGAAGGTAATGCATGTGGGGTCGATACCGGATTCTATCATTTCCTGAAAGAGTTGCAGAGCTTTTCCACTGAATCCATTTTGGACATAACCCCGTTATCATTGTATTCCAAGAAACAACATTCTTCTCTGGCATATCAATAAAAACCTTCAATGAATCTTCTGGAATCCCACATTTCGAGTACATCTCAACCAGTGCACTTCCCACAAACACAGTCGATTCCAGTCCCACCTTAACTATGTAAGCATGCAAGTGCTTTCCCCGTCCAACGACCGCCCAATTCCCCACTGCATTGAGAACACTAGAGAAGGAAAACTCATCTGGATTTTCCGACAAATCATGCATTTCACAGAAATACTCCAGCGCCTTCTCCCCCTCACCGTTTTGGGCAAAACCCGAGATAATTCCAGTCCAAGATATGGCATTAGGTATAGCTACAGACTCGAAAGCTTTTGATGCATAATCCGTAAGGCCACACTTAGCATAGAAGTTTACTATGGAGTTTCCAACAGTGACATTTGAGTCCAAACTGAACATGATTGAGTGAGCATGAACTTGAGATCCTTCGGCGAAAGCACCCAATGCGGAACATGAAGAGAAAAGGCCAGTGAATGTGAAGGAATCTGGTCTCATGTTTTCAGTTTGCAATTTCATGTATGTTCTTAATGCCTCCTCATATTTCCCAGTCAAACTGTAACCAGTGATGAGTGCATTGAAGGATATTAAATTCCTTCTCGGCATTTCCACGAAAGCTTTCTCGGCATCTTCTGTCGCAAAATATTTAGAATACATATAGATAATTGCAGTCCCGACGAACACATCCAACAGACATCCATGCTTCAATGCTTTAGCATGGAAACATCTACCTGCAGCGGTATCCAACATTGCAGCCATCGCAGCCAATACCTTCAAGACACAAGCAAATGTAGTCTCATTAGGAAGAAATCCTTCAGATTGCAACTGATAAAACAAACTAATAGCCTCTTCTCCATAATCATTCTGAACATACCCAGTTATCATAGTGTTCCAAGCTATAAGATCCCGATTTCCCATCCGATCAAAAACACGACGGGCTATGATTAAGCTACCACACCTTGCATACATATCTATTGCAGAACCAGAAACGAAAACATCCGAATCAAAACCTAATTTAATTGCGTAACCGTGCATCGATTTTCCAATTCTAGCGTGACCCAGATGGGCACAAGCCTTAAAAATGCTGGCTAATGTAAAATTGCTTACCAATAACTTCCAATCTGCACCATTCTTCAGCATCAGAGAGAACAGACAAAGTGCCTCCCCATTCAATCCTTGCTGTGAGTAAGCTGCAATCATGGAATTCCAAGTCACCTCGTCTTTCTCGAGCATCTCGTCGAACACCTGACGAGCTTCGTTGATATAGTTGCACTTAGAATACATTGTGATCAAACCACTTGAAACAAAGAGTTCCCTCAAGAACCCTTTCTTCAGAACCAAACAGTGCAAGCCCATACCAAAACCAACCCTTCTTGACTTGCAACAAACCATGATTGTGGTTGAGAATGTCATCTTGTTGGGCTCAATCCCAACTCTCTGCATCTGTAGGAAACCAGTCAATGCCCTATCAAAGAACCCCTTTTGTGCATTCATGGAGATCATTGAAGTCCAGTTAACATCATTTCTCTCAAGCAATTCATCAAACACATCATGGGTTTCAGCATACCCACTTGATTCAATCGAACCGACTCTTTTAAGAACATCAAATTTTAATGACGAACTAAATGCTCGATAATAAAGTGATCTCATTCGATTTCCTGTATAATGTAAGAATCCCATTATTTCTTTTTATGTTTCCTTCTGGGAATTGTATCTCAAAATCATCGCCACGCCCTAAATTGATGAATAATAAATCTAGAACGAAAACCCCATTAGAGCTTCGAAGATTAGACGTAAGTAACGATTCACAGCTCGAGTGAGGAACTGAGAAAATGGATTTCGGTGAAGTTTGAATCTTTAAAACGTTCAAATTTGGAAACTCGTTCCCGGTTTTATAGTGACGAAAATGCCACTAGGTGAAGGTAAAAACTGAGGTTATTTTTGACATTTTGGGTAAAAAAGCAGGTTTTCGAAATTCTACCAAATTAGGGTTCTATGAAGTTTCAGTGAGTTCTCGACTCCATTTTTGTGTTTTTCTTCTCACTTTTGGGGGAAAAGAGGAAAATTCCCCAAATTCAAAACCCTAACGATTTTCGTGAGCTTCAGAACAGAACCTGGTATTCTTCTCTCTCTCTCTCTCTCTCTCTCTCTCTCTCTCTCTCTCTCTCTCTGTATTAGATTTCTGTAATTTGTAGGAAGATATCTCAATTTTTAGCTCTTCCATGCAATTTTAAATTCATGAACACATCGAACTGCTACTTTTGTTTCTGTTCGAATCAATTACAATTTACTTTATAGACTCTTCATTCATTTGGTTTTTGTGATCTTTAGATACTTTGATCTCTATTAGATATATCAAGAGATGAGCACCACAGTACAGAGAACTTCCAAATCAGGAAGACAATCTCTGTTTTTCCAGGATTTGGCATCACCGATCTCCACCCGAAGAGGAAAGTTTACGAGCCCAGGTCAGGCTGCGGCGGTTTCTGCTCTATGGCGGGAGAATTTCGGTGGGACAGATCCGCCGCCACCGCCGGTGTTCACGTTGGAAGACCGTGCAGACTTTTCACCGGAATCTAGGATTTTAGATTATCCGGTGTCTCCGGAAACCAAGTCGGAGTTTAGAACCCCTGTTCGGGATTATTCTCTTTCGCCAATGAAAAGCAAATCTGAGGCTAGTACTTCTTATGCTGTAATGGGAGGGGGGCAGCAAATGCAACAGAGTCCTGCAAGTTCTAGCTGGTGGTCCCCGGGAAAGAGCAGCAACGATCACGATGAGAAGGGGAAGGGTTCGCCGGTGGAGGGTGTTATTCAGGCGGCGGCGCTAATTACGCTCCCTCCTCCGAGGGAAGTTGCAAGACCAGAGTTGCAGAGGAACTCCATACCAATGGGTAATCTTGATGAGGAGGAATGGGTTACTGTTTATGGGTATGATTTTTAACTTATAATTTAGGTCTCTTGTTATCTAATCACTCTATAATACTTAGCTTTATCATATATAGATACTTCTGTGCTAATTAATGTAGATACTTCTGTGATACATATTCTTGTTGTGCTTGGATTTGAGATTTATGATTGGCATTCTAGACTTTTAACTCACTTCATTATAAAATGCAGCGTATTGCACCTCATTTCTGTTTTTCCTTCGGTGAACTGTATTTTGCTGATTTGTTGTTTAGCTCATTTTATTGGGAAGAATTTGCAATGCCATTAGCCGAGCAGTTTTCTATTTTCACTTAACAAGACATTGAGTTCAAACTGGGGATTTTATATTTGATTTTGACATCTTGCATGGAGTATCCCCACTGGCACTAAGATATAATTTTGTTGTCGATTCTTCTGCATGTGCTAGTGCTTCTAGGGATTTAGAAAGTGCAAGTTCCAATAATAGGTATTTAGAATGCGAACCTGGTTGAGTAGGACAGACGGTGAGTTTGTTGAATCATGTTTATGATTGAAGCATTCCAGTCAAAGGCTCACCTAAGCAAAACCTGGAAACGGCTTCATCTAGTCAGGGACTCTAGATCACTACATTTAAAACTTTGTTTGAGTTTTATGCATCTTGTTATATATCTAAGAAAAGGAGAAGGTAGACTCTCTCTCCCTCCCTCCCTTCCTCACACACACACACACACACTGCCACACACATTTTACTTTATTTGTGTTTTATGAAATTTATAAATGTAAACAATGATTCCCTCACACACGCACACACACTGCCACAATTTAAATTATTTGAGTTTTATGAAATTTATAAATGTGAACAATGATCATTATTCTTTGTAGTGGCATTTCAGTGTTACCTATACTTCATTTGTAGTTTCAATTTTCAATGTTGTGTAAACATACTTATCTTTATAATTTTTATAAAAGACAAAATAAATTCTTGGTTGTTTGGGTATGAACACCTTATGAATGGCTCACCTAGGATATCCATATGACCTAGGTGCTGCCTGATGCTTTAAATATACTGGGAAAGAGTTTGCCTTGTTACTGCATGTTGTTTATTTATTTGCATTGTCGTCATAAGTGGATTCTCTGTGTACATTCTTCACCATCTTCCATAAATTATGAATTATTGACTTTTAGAAGAGAAAACTCCAGCAAGGAATATGCTTATTAGTGTGGTCAAGCATCTTCTAGGCAATTCTAGGTGATGAGCCTTCCTAGGTGTAGGTGATGCAACGTGTTGTCAATGCATAGGCAACAAAAAGCTCTCATTTTATTGAAACCTCAATTACTAGCATGTATATTTGTAGAGCATATTAGCAAATAAATAAAGAGGAAACTTAATTAGCAAAGTAATTAAATGTCAAACTCCTCTTCCAACACCACCTTGTTAATCCTCAACCATCACCCTGGATGACCTCTAGCTAGGTTCACGTGGCATGTGGGCATACTCGGATGACTACCTTACCGCCATACATGCATATTCATACATGCACACACACACACACACACACACACACACACACACACACACACACAAACATAAATATCTATATATATATATATATATAATTATAAGTTGTTAATGACTTGTATTTGTAATCCATCTTTAAAATAAATAGGTAGAAAGCTTGCTTTAGTAAAAGTAATAAAACGTCAATTATGAGATACATAATGCAATCTTATAGATAAATAATACATTAAACTGCAAAATAAATTAGCATCTATGTTGCACAGGTACGGGTACGTGTGTCGGAGTCTGACACAGATACGAGTTGTCGGATTCGGCAAACCATATAAAATAGGATTCGAGGACACGGCATTATATTTAAATTTTTATTTTTTTTAAATAATTTCTTCTTCTTCTTCTATCTTCTTCTTTGGACACGGTTATATATTTAAATTTTTTTTCTTAAATAATTTCTTCCTTCTTCTTTCTTATTTCTTTCTTCTTCTTCTTCTTCTTCTTCTTCTTTGGACACGGCCATGGACACGGCATTGGGCGTATCCACGGAGTGTTGGTGTCCAAATCTGTGTCCATACGTATGGACACGGGATTCGGCAGGCTGAGGCAAGTGTCCATGTAACATGGATTAGCACGAATTGAGCAATCAAGCCTAGTGCCTACTGGCTTATGCTAGGTGTCACATGGTGTCCCTGTGCCTTCAGCCTCCTAGGGCCCAATGCAGATGGTAGACAAATTTACGAGGTGAAGCCATCACCTAAGTGATGCTTTGACTACATTGCCACTTGCCAATTTGGAGTGACGGATAAACTATATGAGAAGATATATTATTATGAAAGTTGTGTTTTCTTTTGCTTTATTAGTGGTCCAAACCATTCCTGCTAGCAAAGTGAAGGCACCTATTACTATCATGACATAAATACTCGTCTTTGATCCTGAAATGGTACTTTTTATTAATAGTGTGTTTTTCTATTAGGAATAAATGAATTTTATTGAAAGAAAAGTCATGAAACTTTTTCTTCAAAATAGTGTTATAAATTTGACATATTATTTTTCACACATATTGTGCATCATGAATTTGTGATACCATTCTTTAATTTTTCTCATTTCCAGATTTCCCCCTGGAGATACCAATTTAGTTTTGCGGGAGTTCGAAAAATGTGGGGTTATATTGAAACATGTTCCTGGTCCAAGAGATGCTAATTGGGTGCATATTCTATATCAGGTTCTTCTTCTTTTCCCTAATTCCTCATTTTCTTCCTTTTTTTATTCTCTTTATTTTATCCTGTATTTTCTCTTGCCCATATGGTGTGTGACATAATTTTTGTTTCTCAATGACTATGCGTCTACGGTATTTTTTTTTTAGGGAAAGAAATGAAGTCGATAAGTATTGCATGTAACTTCTTAAAACATTCAAAAATTGTCTCTATACTTATCAAAAAGGATGAAAGTTGCGTTTGTCTATGACTCAAGCAAGAACTCTTCAAGAGCAAATATAAATTTTATGAATATCTTCCAGATTCCTGGGCAATACTATATGTGACATTTGCATTTATGAAAGTAGTTTGTTAGAGATAGTGGGTGGCTGATATTCACTAGTCTCTAGATCGACGGGTAACTCGTTTGTGCCGGGTCAGTCATAGTGTTAGGGATCGGACCGGGGCGATCCCCGAGTTGATCCCGATACGGAAATAAACCAAAAAGCCCCGACTCGGTCCAATCCCGAGATGGATCGGGCGATCCAACTCGGGATCGGCGAGTGTTTTTTTAATTTTTTTAATTAATTTAATATGGTCCGTCTCGGCCGATCCCGAGGCATAATCCGAGTCCTAACACTATGGGGTCAGTACCATGGGGTTTGGGGGTTGTGGGGGACTCTGCCCCCCACAATACAGTAAGGATATATTGGGGATTTGCCCTATATATCGGGTAAGAGTATAAGTTGTAACCCTAATTCATTTTTGACATAGGAAAACTTTGTCTCTACCGTGGACGTAAGCTTTGTCGAACCATGTATATCTCTGTGTGCATTGTTTTGATCTTCATTTTACTGTATTTATTATTATTGCTTGATCCTGATCAACATAATCGAATAGTGTCTTAGCCATTAATTTTTTTGGCATCTTCATTCTTGCAGAATCGATCTGATGCTCAGAAAGCTCTCAACAAGAATGGGATGCAAATTAATGGAGTTCTTATAGTTGGAGTGAAGCCTGTAGATCCACTGCAACGTGAGGTTCTGAATGAAAGGCTTAACAATAAGGGCTTCATGACTTTGCCGCCACCACCATCCGGTAGGAACTCAGAACTGATCCCCTCAAAGGCCTCTCCTCGCCCATATTATCTTCAAAACAACAGCAACAGCGCTCACAGGTCAGCTGGTGCCATTGCAACCCCAGCAAAATCTGTTGTGTCCAAAATCATGGATTTGATGTTTGGCATCTAGGCTGCATGAAATTACAGCCAGACAACCATCTAGGCTGCATGAGCTTAGTTTTGGATTCCTCCTTTCGACAATGGTGAATAATATCATCGCCCCTTCGAGAACGGCAGACGAGTACTTGAATCTAGTTTTTGATGAGAGCATTTTTTTTTTAGGGGTGAATTATCTTATCTTGAATTCCATTATGTTTTTTCTTCTCTTCTGGAAATGTCAAATGATAAAAGCAGGAAAAAGATCTCCCTCTGAAGCTCTTTCACGTTTGTCTTATGTGTGTAAGAATACCGTAATATCAGTGAGGCAGCTATACCATCACATATAAATGAGAAAAGTAGAATATTCTCAATTTCTTAGGTGAGCTTATTTTTTGATTGGACTCGGATAGGGCTGATCGTAATCCGACCCAACCCCAATCCATTGACATCCCTAGCCGTGCCCAGCATGAATTGTACCGGGCCGGGCCGGCACCCGTAACCCAGCCCGTTTGTACATCTCATTGGGTGTCAATGGTCTTAATACATTATCCTGTGCTGCATACACGATATCAAAACTCAAGTACTCAAGAATGGAAATAGAAGCAACAGAATCTGGTGTCCCCTGGGAACATAAGTTCTCTATAGCCCCTCACTAGAAACATGACAAGTGTCACAAAATATTCTACCCCAAACTCACGTGAGAAACACATGACCTCTTAAAACACGTTTCAACCCTTCTATTGAACGAACAGGAAAACCTCTGCTTCCACGACACATGGCATCATTTTCATTGTACTGTTCAGTCACGGGCAAACCTCCGGTCCCACGCAAAGCGTCTCCGCTCTGCCAGCGGATTGTACGGTTCTACTGCCCGCTGCCCGGCCATTTTAATAACCCCGCTCATCTCAACATGCATACAGAAAGAAAACACTCGGAGGTGGGAATATGACGAACGGACGGAAGAATACGCCGGAGGTTGGGATTCAGATGCCGGAATCGAAGGTCACTGCCGAGTCGGCCACCATGAGCGGGCCTCTCGTGCCGACCGGATCCGGCATTAAGCAAGCTTGCCGGAAAACCGACGTTGTGCACGCCGTCCTCCGCCTCTTATGCCTCATTTCGTCGATAGTCGCCTTTTCGGTCATGACTACCGCCGAGGAATCGGCGGCGATATCTATCTTCGGCTTCCGGTTCCCCGTCTTCGCCAAGTGGTCATTCTCCGATTCCTTCGAGTAAGCTTCTTCAGTACAGCATGGCTGCTATTTTCGATCCATATGACCGAAATAGCCTTTGGATTAGCGTAAATTACAGCTACTTAATAAGCGTTTGTTTGGAGTTTTTTACTTTTTATTTGTCACGTTGTGGACGTTCAACTGATTCTGTCATAAAAAAAAATTTTGTTGACGAAAATAACCTCAGTAATGGAAGTTTCTGAATAGCAACAAATTTCAAATTTTTTTAGTGAATCGCGTCTTTGACTCCAAGTCTATTGTGGGTTCTTGGAAACTGAATGAGCAGAAACAGACCCGTGAATCACTTTTTCCATTTTTATTTTTTATTTTTGACTGGAGATTCATGGGATTTCCCATTTTCTCCTCCTATTGTATCCCCTAATCGTGAGGCCTGAACATCTGATACACTGGAGGAAAAAAAATTCTAATTGGGTGTATTAATTGAATAAACTGAATGTTTGTGTGATCTCCATCCAAGACAACTACTTAATCATCTAATTATTGCCTGCTTTGTGATAACTGAACAATTATGATCTTCGTTTCCACTTTAGTTAAAAAGTGATCATCCAATTAGTGTGAATATCACTCGCTAAGTACTATATACATAGGAATATACATACATGTGTGTGTGTGTGGTGGGGGTGTGGGTGTGTGTGTGTTTACTTTGAATTTCTGTACCTTGTGTGTGAAAGAAGGATGTGTGTGTGTGTGTGTGTGTGTTTAATTTGAATTTCTGTACCTTGTGTTTAAAAGAAGGATGTGTGTGTTTGATTTGAATTTCTGCACCTTGTGTTTAAAAGAAGGATATTTTGACTGATAAAAAATGAGCCGTTTTCTCAACATTTGTAACAAAATGTGGGCATTTGTGTTGTTTCTAATCATACTGAACTTAATTTCTGATTTTTTCTTGACAGGTATCTAGTCGGAATGTCAACGGCAGTCGCAGCTCACTCCCTATTGCAACTGATTCTTAGCGTCTCGTGGCTAATGAAGAAGTCCCTGGTGATTCCCTCTCGGAACTATGCATGGCTTATTTTTGCTGGTGATCAGGTTTTACCAAAGTTCTCTTCTCTTTGGCGTTTGAATTTCGGGTAGCCCATTGGTGTTAATGTTGTCAAAATTTGCTCAAACCAAGCTATCTTTAATGACCTTTATTCTAATGATTTTGATTTTGTGAATTGTTCATAGTCCTCACACTCAATTGATTAACTAGCCATGTTCTCCTTTCCCTGGCAATTACTGAAGTCCTTAATTTCCTTATTTGATTTTATTTTTGGTCTAAAAGGCATTCCATTGAATCGGGTTAACCAGAGCATAGCCTAAGAAGGCTGCTGCCTATTGTTAGAGGTGGAAAAATCTGACCCAACCCGTCGACTAAGTTTCCTGATGCCTCGATTCTATGCTAATAGAAGACCTTCCCGGCTTCCCCTACCGCCCAAACTCTATTGTCATATTGGTTGCTGTAATCGAACTGATTTATTGATAATCTCTAGGTGATTACAAGAGAACCCTACATAGGGTTTAAATGTAAAAGTTACAAATATAAAGAAAAAATAAATTCAAATCAAATCCTAAGCTTAATATGGATAGAAATCGGCCAATCTCATTCTGGTAATCAATCAAATATTCAATTCAAAGCTCCAATTTCTTGTTATGCCTTGATCTTTTACCTTGAGTTATGCCTTGATCTTGTGTGTTGAATTTCTTTTGATGAGATTCACCTCTTGAATGATACGGTGCAGCACACCACATACACAATATATGCATTCTCTATTATTTACCCTCAAATTCATGGGGATTTGTAAAATCCCTATGAGTTTGATTTCGTTAATTACATAGTTGTCGTCAAATCAATCAAAACTTGGTGCTTAGCTGCTGGAAACCATGATGACCAAGTTGGTTCGACCTGCCTTTGATGGCTCCCTCTGTCCATAACTGATCTCTTTTGTTAGTTGAGCAGAGACTGAGTGGTCCTCCTCCAGCCCCCCCCCGATCTGAGGAGTGGTGGCCAAGATCTCATCCATAGCCTGTGGCACATGCCATTTAACCAATAATAGATATCAGCTAATCTAGTTGATCTCGAGGCTGGCCTATACTATTTGTGGGTAGTGGCTTCAATCGGCCTCTCGGGACCTTGAGATCTGGCCTCGGATAGACCTTTTTTTTCGGGTGCTTTTTCACCAAATGTTCCATCACTAACGTTGATGTATTGTGTCGAAAGAAGACAAGTAGGACCCTAATGGACTAAACCTCCTCGGGTCAAAAAGTAGATGGACCTCTATGAGTCAAGTGCCTCTTTGGGTAATGGCACCGTGAACTTGCCTATGATCTCATCAAAGAGGTTGCGGGCATGTAAAGGGGCCTCTTTGGGCCTTTAATTGGATCCCAATGATCTTGCCTTTGCTCTCGTCAAAAGAGTCATGGGTCCCAACTGGGCCCTTATGGGCCAAACAAGTGGGCTCCTTTTGGCCGCATCATTGTTCTCTCTCTCTCTCTCTCTCTCTCTCTCTCAACACTATTAACAACATATAAGAAGGGTTTTGAGACCCGTGAAACAGTAATGATGATGGTAAATTGATAAATTACCATGACTACCAATAGGATAGTAAAAACATTGTGCAATATGCAGTCCTTTAGGTCTTTTATAGCCAAGGTCAGTAACTCCAAGATCATTGGGAGCATTCACTATATTCCAAACTGAATATTTTGATGATAACTTTAGGATTAGTAAAAATAATACGAACGAAAAGGATGTTTAGATTTATTTGCAAATAAAATAAGGTAAATGAAATAAAATCAAGAGACTAATACAAAATCTCAATAAAAGGAAGAGTTTAGACCCAACAGGCGGCAAGAGATGCCACCCGCCAGTGAGATGACAAAGCAAAAGGGACTAACAATCAAAGAAAGAAATACAAATCCGCTCTGATACCATGTGAACGAACTGATTTATTGATAATCTCTGGGTGATTACAAGAGAACCTTACATAGGGTTTAAATAGAAAAACTAAAAATATAAATATAGAAATAAATTCAAATCAAATCCTAATTTTAATATGGATAGAAATCCGCCTAATCTTATTCTGGTAATCAGTTCTTTTCTTATTAATCAAATATTCAATTCAAATCTCCAATTTTCTGTTATGCCTTGATCTTGTACCTTGAGTTATGCCTTGATCTTATGCCTTTATTTTCTCTTGATGAGATTCACCTCTTGAATGATATGGTGAGGCACACCATATACACAATATAGGCATTCTGTATTAGTTGCACTGAACAAGTGAGCCACAGAATATAGTGATTGCCCATTTGATTGTCATACGTCTAGTTTGTATTTAAGCACAATTCAATTATTCTAGAGAAGCTAACTTCTAAGTACTGCAGCATTAGTTCTAATATATAACTTTCCTGGTTCCATGACAACAAGATAATGTAAATAAGCTAAGATTTGTGTGTACTATTTACTGTTCTTGATTTAGTTGTCTCTCTATACTCTGTTTACCTCATTTCCTATGACTAAGCATTTTCTCTCCTTCAGAAATAAATAACTGTATACTCTTGTATGATTAGGCTAAGAAAGAGAAATTGGTTTATCAATTGTAAACTCTTTTATGATTATATAACATGAAGATTTATACTTTTCAGGCTAGTCCAGACTTCAGTATAAAGTTTCTCAGATTTCATATACTTAGTTTATGATCAAATAAACTATATTCTGTTATGTATCGCAGAGGCATCAGGACCATCTTCGTGTTTACCTTTATTGGTATAAAAAGTATTCTTGATTTGATCAATGCTGATCTTGAACTGATCTGAATGCTTTGTGATAACATTAGATCCCACTCTTTTTAGCCAAATCATTGACCAATTAGGAAAATTCAACGAGTAGCGAATCAATCAAATGAAAGTTGTGTAGGAGTTTTCAGACAAGTTGTTTGCATAACTAGATAAGGAACAAAACTAAAAGGGCTGCTTTTTTTGTGCTTCCTTTGTAGAGATTCAAATGATATACCTTATGGATAGCAATCTTCATGCTAAAGGATGCATGTATAAACGCTTGTAACCATTTTTTCACTTTTTATAGATAGTCAGGATCCTGCCTGATTTATGCTCATATTGCCCTGTCCAGTGTGTGTGTGTGTGTGTGTGTGTGTGTGTGTGTGTGTGAGAGAGAGAGAGAGAGAGAGAGAGAGAGAGAGAGAGA
>JAUPMG010000010.1:4194822-4207646 GCA_031762675.1 Pachysandra terminalis
CCTCTCGGTCGTGTGATTGGTGGAACAGTGTATCCTGGATTGACATTGACAGCAGGTTCCATATGGTGGTACGTATTAAGTTTATGCAACATCTTTTGAGAGGCAAGATTCATATAATATACCGGTTCTCAGAGGTCTAATGCCATTATTTTTTCTTGGTATTTGCAATCAGAAATTTGGTATCTAGTTCTTGCATAAGTTCCCTAAGACTATAAAATTATTGAAGTAGTAATTGTAAACTGATCTTAAGGGCAGACTGATATTTTTGAGAAATTACTTTCCCACTGCAGGATACTGAATTCTTTAAACATTCCTCTATCTGTGGAAACTGTATGTGTATTTACTGCTCCAATATTCTCGGCTACTGCTGCTTGGGCAACATACCTTCTAACAAAGGTCCGTTTTTCTATCCAAATTCATCCTTGTCTTGGATATGATGTATGTACCCAAAATTATCATAGCTTGTTTGTTGCTGTTCCAGGAAGTTAAAGGTACAGGTGCTGGATTGACAGCGGCAGCTCTTTTGGCTATGGTATTTTTTCATCCAGTTTTAAAGTTTGAATAGGAATATGATGTAGTATAGCAGCCCTGTACTTCATGGAATTAGAAAAGGTGCTTTACAATCTCTATTTAGGAATTTTAGCATAAATTGAAAGAGATTACTGTCTCACAAGTATTGAATAATCCACATAAGGTCGGCTGGTAAACACACATGCACACACAATGTTGGGCATCAAATCCTTATAAGTGGCCTGCTATATTTAGTTCCCATGAACTGTGCTGTGCACAAAATATGGAAGAAGTACTTGTTCATATATCCAGCAAACATAAAAGAATTATAAGGGAAATAAATGTTCTTTATATTTTTTCCTTTTTGTGATTGAACTCTGAATGATTGGATTTCCTTTGACTTGAGTACATGCAAGTGTATAGAATAATGCTTAGAAATCCAACTTCAACTCTGTCACATTTAACTGTGGTGGGCTCAAGATCCAATTTTTTTTTTCCATGAGCCCATTTCAAGTATCTCTTATTCAAAATCTTATAAAATTGTATGGAAGTTTTAGTTGAATTTCAAACATCATATGAAAGGGTGAGTGTTCCGAAGATTTGAATAGGCATTCAACATTAATTCTCATGTTTAACATGGGCTCAAGATCCTAAAATATCTCCATGAGCACAATTCAAACATCTTTTAATCATGACTTTTATGAAATTCTTAAAAGAATTATTAAATTTTTTCTCTTAATCATAAAAGAAAAGGTTTTTAGAAAATAGTGGGAAGAAAATACAAGGATAAACTCTCACTTTCCTCAACACACTCCCTTTTTTTAATAACAGCAAGCTCCATGCTTAGCAAGATTCAGCCATCCCATCAGCTTACCTGTTAAGTTGGAAGAACTAGATTTTCACTGAGGTAGCCGAGTTGGGAATCTCTTCAGCACATGAGGTGTCCATGAGTCTTGTTGAATCCCATATGCCTGACGAATTATAGCATTGGAGTTATCCTGCATTATTGAACGTAAGAATATAAACTGGAAACACCCAGGTCATCTCCACAGGATGAAATAAGTGTCATTATAGCTCCTTCACCTCACTAGGAATAAAAAGGTGGTTAATGAACTTTCTATCTTTCTTGTACATCATAGGCATGTGGCGGAGAAGTGTTGTACCTCTTCTGTTCCCTGTACCACTTAGCTGATTTCAGATTGTTTATTGCCTTTCAGAAGTATTAATAAGTCAACAGAAGGCTTTATTCTTGTGGCCATTACAGAAAGACTTAAATTTTCTAGTATATCACCCAGTTCTCTGTCTACATCCTTACCAGATGGTGGCAATGCTCTCTGAAATCTTGCCAACGGCTGGCAGCCTATCTTCATCCTTGCTGCTGACTAGTTTCTAGTTGTTCTAAAGTGAACTCAGCTATGACTTGAGAATCTGGTCTAATCTGAGGGAGTTTTATTGTTCTAAAGGTGGTTTGCCCATAGCTGTCTCTCACTGGCTGTGGATCTGGTTCTAAAGGTGAGAGGCCACATTCCTTTTCAACAGGAGGGACCATTTTTTCTGAAATAAGAGAATGGGAAACATAATACAAATCGTGAGATGCCTATATTTGGATAAATAATATTGTGCATACCTGGTGAAGATCCAAAATGAATTGGTGGAGAAAGAAATATGCTGGAGTCTTCCTTGAAACAATCTAATGGTTTTTGGGACATGGGGGTCAGGACAGAAGATGCTATCGCTGTTTCAGACTGGAATTGAAGGGTCTGCAACAAGGAATGGATCACACAGGATTGGCTTTATTGGGAATGGTGACAACCTCTGTCTTTTCTTCTTTTTGCATCAGATGAGAAAAGCAATCCTCTTTGCCTACTTGGAAACTTACTGACAACAGAAACTCAATTGGTTGCTATTGGGTCTGAGAGGCAGTCATCGTGTAGCTTGTCATCTGATCAATAGAATCATGAGATAAAATCATGTAGCCTGATTGTGTAGCACTTTGGTCTTTCCTCTATTCTAAGCAGATAAAAGCCTTTTGTGCAGATAGAGGAAAGTGCGTCCCTGTTCAACTGTGTCATCTTGGTTCTTCTTGAGTATCTTGTCTTCCCTCTCTATGATGTTTCCCTCTTTTCTTTTATTACTTCTTTTGGCTGGTTCGATCTTCACTTGAATCTTCATTGTGAGTCAAGTGTCATGATTTATTCCTAGCCTTGTCAGAAGCTTTGTTTCCGTTTTTGCTAGGACAAATGGGGTAAGTTGCAGCTGCAGGGTATCTTGGAACCTGAAGCGTTGAAGCATGGTCTTGTGGATGGAACTTGGCTGGCCTTAATATTTGGGGTGCCTGGTTGACTGAGTGCATAGGTTGGGGATGCCGATGCCCTTCTGCATACTCAGAGAAGCCAATGTGGATCAATGGGTGACCTTTTGTTTTATGAGAAAGTTCTGCATGATTACCATCTACCAGTGATGCCGCTCTCCTTGTTTTCACTTGTGCATGTCGTATTTTGTCTTTGGGTGATTTTTTGTCATTCCCTTACTTCAGGATTATTGAAGCAGCTTTTTACTCCCCCAAACTCCTGGTCCTCCTCTCACCTTGTAAGTAGTTGTGGAGAATTTAGGTTCATGGTGCACTGAATCCTTAAAATTGTTGAAGATGAGTTGTGATCCACTTACCAAAGTTTCCTTCATCTCTGTCTAACGTCTAGATGGATGAAAAAATTGTGCTTCAATCCAGTCCCTACCCATTAGGATCTGACCTCCTTACACCAGGGTCCAAAATCACAGCTACGTATCTATTCTGCCAAGTTGTTTTGGTTTAGGGTATGACAGTGAGACTTAGCGAAGTCAGTTAAACTTGCTATATATTTTGCATCTATTCATTTATCTGGGAGGGTAATGAAAGATTACAAAGCAATGGTCCTCAAATTTAGCAGAAAGGCACCAGACAGAGGAAACTGGCAAAATGTAGGAAAAATTGAGCCTTGTAGATACTGGTTAGCCAAGTATGCCTCACCTTTTTGATATCAGGAGCATGGGTTGTTTATGGTTAGCTCTGGTTAACATTAAGTAGGAGTGTTTGTTGCTTAGGCTTAAAGCTTCACTTACTGTTTAATGGTTTAGAGTTTAGTTATGTGTGTTCTACTGTATAATCTAGTGGCTGGAGCATTAGTCGTGTCATTGCTGTTTGTTTGCAAGTCATTATGAAATAGTTATTTGGTGCACGAAACATATTTTCTGTTGTTTCATTGCCTTTCCTGTATTTCTTCCATGTTTAAGTATAACTTATTTTCACCCTTTGTTAAACAGTTTGCGCGATTGATTCATGGCCCAGCAATCCAAGATGAACCGCCTTAGCTCACCCTCTTAACCTACTGGGCATTATGGACCCATCAAAATCAAAAGAGACAAAAGCATAATTACATTTTTTCCTCTGAACAATTGAACACTGAGTATTTCTTTTTAACATTTTTTATGAATAATGAAGATTTGTTAAGAGAAAAGAAGAAAAAAGTACAAGAAACAGAGCTCAAGAAGAGATCACAAAGAAAGGAAAAAACAAAGTACAAACCACAACGAAATAAGAAGCTAGTGAACACTAGCTACAACTACTCCTCCCATTCCCTCACCATATCCACATTAGGAATCCCAACAAATAAAGCATCCCTACCCACTCCACCTCTCGCTAAAGAGTCTGCACCCTTGTCAGCTGAACGTGGCCTATGGGAAAACGATATATTCATATCCTAAGCCAAAGATAAGGCCAGTCTAACGAAGTGAGATAGTCTCCATTGAAAATGTATGCATTTTGTAGTAATTGTTTTTTTCATCATATGTATATATAGACTGACATTCAAATATAAAATATGCTGTAGTCATTATTACATGTCTGCATGGATGTCAGAATTTGTATTTATTGAAGTTCATGTATTCATGATGTTTGCTTTCTGAGCATACCTTTCGCAGTATCTATACCGTAACTTTGATATAAATACAACTTAAAATGTAATTTCCTTCATTTTATTGGTGTTTTGTAGGTTCCGTCCTATATATCTCGATCTGTGGCTGGCAGCTATGACAATGAAGCTGTAGCTATATTTGCTTTGATCTTTACTTTCTACCTTTACATAAAGGTGTGGCATTCTCTCTCTCTCTTATTTTGTTCTTAAAAGTTAAAACAAGGTTAAATCATGAAAAAGGTTAGTTTCTCCCTTACTTGCTTTTTAGTTAGGCAACTAATGGGTTTTAGATTGGTCTTCATCATGAGTTTATTGGGTGTGTCTTTAACGTAAAAATTTTAAATCTCATTTCTTAAGTCTTTCCGAATAACTTTTACAATATGTTTGCAGACATTGAACACTGGATCCCTGTTTTATGCCACACTGAATGCTCTATCATACTTCTACATGGTAAGCTTTGTATACTGATGTTGGCGTTCTTCTTCCTTGACCCTTTCATTCCTTGTTTAATGTCTATTCTTTTTCCACAGGTCTGCTCTTGGGGAGGTTACACCTTTATAATTAACCTCATTCCAATGCATGTGCTTCTGTGCATTGTAACTGGTCGCTACTCCTCTCGGTTGTACATTGCTTATGCTCCTCTTGTAAGTACTCTTTGCACCCTAGAACCACAATAGAGGATGAATGGTGTATGACTTACAACCAAAATATGGACAAATGCCTTTAGTTTGGTTTGGATCTGGAAAAAAAGGTGTTTCGAGTGCTTTTTTTCACCCCTGAGATGTAGAAGGATTTAAGTCAACAAAAATGTTTGTTAGATTTGACAAGGGTTTGAAGTGTAAACTGTAAAGAGAGATGTGAAGGCGTGCAAGAAGGCTTTAAGTCCTGGAAAAACGAATTAGTATTTGTGGGTTTTCACTTTCGAATAAAAAAAATGGAAAACCATGTGGAAAAATTGGTGTAAAACTGGTCTACAATGATGATTTTTTTTTAACCTTGTTATAAAATGTATTTTTTTTTTTCATCACATTGTTTCATTTGATAATACAACTAAGTGATGTTATCAAATCTATTGGGAAATGGATTTTGGTAATTAGAGTAATCATGAAACACATTTTGATATTTTCATTCCATGCTATAGCTGGAGGAGTTTTGTAAAAGTTTGCAGCCCTGTTTGTTAGATGTGCCTGTTAAGTTTTTCTTGTTTATTCTGTGGAGAAAATGCTTATTCACTTGATGTTCTTTTCAGCAACAAAATTTCTTCATTTTTAATTTACGTCATTGTCAATGCAGGTTGTGCTGGGTACATTGTTAGCCTCATTGGTGCCTGTTGTTGGTTTTAATGCAGTAATGACATCAGAACATTTTGCGTCATTTTTGGTGAGTTCTACATTGGTTCATAATTGTGATATTTGATACAGTGATTCTCTGTCTTAAACTAATTCGTGCTTTCCTAGTCACATCTCTTATGGACCTTGAGTTGGGAACTATATTAAAAATCCTTGAAAATTATTGTTCTAGTTTCCTTCCCAAGTTTTG
This sequence comes from Pachysandra terminalis, assembly GCA_031762675.1. Classification (NCBI taxonomy): domain Eukaryota; kingdom Viridiplantae; phylum Streptophyta; class Magnoliopsida; order Buxales; family Buxaceae; genus Pachysandra; species Pachysandra terminalis. The sequence goes on from JAUPMG010000010.1 coordinate 4,200,822, forward strand.
TATGTTAAAATAGAATGGATTCAGATTGTGATACACATCACTCGTTTGGCGATGCTTCATGAAATCATATTCGTAATCTTATACTGTTTAGTTGGTTTTGTTTATTTTACCAAATACTGTTTTCTCTCTCTCTTTTTTTTTTGTTCTACCAGAATCACTAAATGCATTTGATTCGTGTTCATTTTCTGATAGTAAAGGGGCTGCTACGCTTGTTGCTAATATCTTGTATTTGTAGATTTTCATTATTATCCATGTGGTGGCTCTTGTGTATTATATCAAAGGGATTCTCTCTCCAAAAATGTTTAAAGTGGCTGTTACGCTTGTTGTGTCCGTTGGCATGTAAGCTTTTCTATCCTCTTCTTAGTGAGACTGAAGCATTTAAAACACTTAAAAATGTTGATGAAATAGAAAATGAGAAATACTTATTGCATTGGACTCTTTTGTTCCTATAACATTTACTATCTTCATAGAGTAGAATTTATCTTATCTTTAAATTAATTGAGAATCAGAAAACTTTATACTGGTTTATTGGGATATTAGAGTCTGAAGCATTTTTCTTTTGATATTTAGCATATTCATTTTGATCAAGTGTTTCATATTTCAGGGCTATCTGTTTTGCTGTGGTAGCAGTACTGGTAGCATTAGTAGCTTCTAGCCCAACTAAAGGATGGAGCGGGCGCAGTTTGAGTCTTCTTGATCCGTAAGTGCACACTTCTACATTTGACCTCATTATGCCATGCAGAGTTGGCGCCAATACTGGTATAGGGACAATCATACCTCAACACGTGCCCAGGCCAAGGGTGTTTTTGTCTTCTCATGACTAGATGCAATTATTTTATGTAAAGACTTGAATGCCCTGAGGGAGCCGGTGTCATGATATGATTGTCTCTTAACCTGTTCTGCTCTCGCATTGAATATTGCAAAACTCCAGAATCTAGACTTGGAGATGACCATGGCCACACACTCATGTGCATGTGTGTATAAAGAAAAATGACCCCGCTAAAAAAAAAAAAAAAAATCTGGGCCCATGATATAAACAATATATGATGTGTCAATGCATCTTGTAATTTATCGCATGATAAGAAAAAGTAATAATTATGCATTGGGTTGCAACTTTGCATTTTATGGGGATTCCATTTCAGAAGCATTTAAAGATTACTATGCACGTATCCAATGTTGAGTTGCTTTGTGAGTTACATCGTGTCTGTCAAGCTGACCATCTATAGGGAGAAGCGTCCCATGTGTTATAGGGCTAAAGTGTCCTGTCTGTCATAGGACTAATACTAGAGTTGATCCTGTGTTAGAGCACTGGATTTTGACTATAGATGTAACATTTTCTCGAGTATATTGATGGAAATGATACGATAAATTTGACATGAGACTATTTTTAACATTATGAGCTTACCTAGGTGCATGGTTTTAATTTCGTCAAAATATGTGAAATTTTCTTCTTTATTTCCCTTGAGGCCACAACATTCCCGTTTCTTTTTATTTTTTTATTATTATTTTTTTTAAATTTCCCCAAAGTTTTCGGTAGCTTCCCAATTTTTTACAACAAATTGGATGGACAGTTCGTGTGACTTTCTGAGATGAATTAGAGCTGGCTAAAAAAGGTTTCTTAAATGGGATGGAGCCCTTAGCACAATCATTGATATTATCTCCACCTTTTGAAATTTTGTGACCTCGACATTTAACAAGGACGCCTTGAACCCGTTTTTTCTGTTATTATTTTTTCAAAACCATGAAAAAGAAAGTTTCATGATCAAGGGTTTGTTAATCATTTGCTCCATGCCTACTAGCTCTGAATGAGGATTCTTCTTTCCCTTGTTATTGTGGCAGAACCTATGCAAGCAAGTACATACCCATTATTGCTAGTGTTAGTGAACATCAACCACCAACCTGGCCATCTTACTTTATGGACATAAATGTTTTGGCATTCTTGGTTCCAGCTGGCATCGTTGTAAGTATAATATTCTACATATTCTATCTTCAAACTTCAACTCAATGTTAAATTTGGTGACTCTTTTCTTGTTTGCTTAAATTTGATACTCTGTTGGCAGGCATGCTTTCTACCACTATCTGATGCTAGCTCCTTCGTGATCCTTTACATCGTAACCTCAGTATATTTTTCAGGAGTCATGGTAAGGCGATCTTTGAGCCAGCCAACTCTTTTTGCCTTTATTTTACTTCTCTATTTGTGTAATACTTCGTTGCATTTTTCTGGATTGATTCACAGGTACGCCTTATGCTTGTACTGGCTCCAGCAGCATGCATAATGTCTGGAATTGCTCTTTCTGAATCTTTTGATGTTTTTACACGGTCCATCAAATATCAGTTGCCTGATGTACTAGGAAATTCCCTTTCTGGTGTATGTTTTCTCCTTTCTGCTTGTACATATACCTCCATTTGTTGATTGAATTGAAGTCCAACTTCTGAATTAATATCATGTTTTTGGTGTTGACCTTTAAGGCAGGGGATACCTCTTCTGGGACTGGAAATGCTATGATACAGTCTGATGTAGCAAAGGTTGATAAACATTCATCCACTGATAAAACTGAAGACAATTTAAAGGAAAGACCCTCAAAGAAGACCAGGAAGAAGGAAAAGGAACATGTGGAAAAAGCTTCTATTAAGTCCAAGATAGAGAAGAGGCTATTGGTGTTACCTTTGGAGGCATCTATTGTTTCTATTTTCTTACTTGTGTTGTTGGGTGCCTTTTATGTGGTATGCGAAAGATTTCTTTTTCTGTGTTTTCATGATCTCAACAGCATGTGCCCTCTAACGGATATATTTGGGAAGATATTTAGCATTATCTACTTGTTAGTTGAGTGTCTGAATCCATATCTTTTAGTTGCCACAATTGTGCAGATATATGTTTGTTCTAGTGTTTGTCCTTTTACTCTTAATTGAAGAAGAATATCATAACTAAGCTAGTTTTTCATAGGTGTCCCATCTGTAAAGGATTATAAATTCCTCGTTTAAGAATAATGATATCTCACAACAGAGAATTGACATCTTAATTTCTAGTGAGTCTCTAGAAATGTGATAAAGAGGACTTTACACTGAAACCAGTGATTCGATCACAAACCGATTCTACTCTTGATTCCAGAAGAAGTTTGTGGACCAGGTTCACTTTGAAGCCAATTGCCCTATCAAGAAAAACACCTCCCAAAACAAAAGAAACCAGATTTTTTTGGGGGGTAATATGCCCACTTGAGTTTTGTTAGTGCCAACAGAGAAATTTGATGGCTCCTCTTTTGGGAACCTGGGAGACCTTCAGGGATAGGTGATTTGTTCAGAGATATAGTGGTCAGACTTTATGAGCTTTTTCTGGGACACTTGGTGAGGGTGATTCCACGAGAGCAGTGTTCCTAGCATTTATGATGGGTCTGAGGGAGGCTAGATCCCTTAAATCGATTTTTTGGAGGTAGAGGGTGATTCATTTGCTGCAGTTTCCTGGATGTCAGATTCTCAAGATTACCGATGGAGATTTGCAGATTATATTCACTTGGTACAATCTTTGGCCGTTGGCTTGAACATCTCGTTCTACCACGTGTCAAGGTCGGCAAATGAGTTGGCTGATCGATTGGCCAGGGTAGGAGTGGAGTGGATTGACTTGATTCAAGGCATACCCACAGAGAGGATAATTAGGGGTGAATTGCATGAGTAGTACTATGTAGTATACTTTTGATGTTTTATTTGTTTCTTTGTGCTTTTGTTGGTTCTCAGCTGCTATGTTGGAGGCAGCATATGCGCTGTTAACACTTTTCATTTCATATTTATATATACACCTCTCGTTGCTATCTGTTTATTAAAAGAAAAAAAAAACCACTTTGTTGATAATTTCTTATCTGTAGTAAATGCCTATCAGGAACGTAGGATAGCTTGTGGATCAAAGTGTCATTTTTTTAAGGTGTTCTGTTCCTGTGTTTATCTGACCACATCTTCAAAATGTTTAGTAATTCACATATTCACATGTTGTGTTAATGAGATTTGCAGCTTTTTTTTTTTGGGTGACGTGGAACCCCCGACCCCACTTAGTGGAGACAGGGTAATCCTCAGATACATGATCCCCCCACCCACAAGGACCACAGATCAGGTAAGCCCGGGGATTCGAACCTGGGACCTCCAGTTCCTGAGCTGGAGAGCCTGCCAGTTGAGCTAACCCGTGTGGGTTAAGGTTTGCAACTTTGTTATTAAAGTGTTGAACACTTTACGGTACTCTCCATATATATAACTGAGGTGTCTTCTCCTAAAGACTTTATAAATAATGTATGAAATTTGTATGTGAATACCTTTGTTTATGCGTCCTTGTGTCTGCTTGGGAAGAAGATTGAGACAAAATCAGGTGCTGCATTATGTTGGTTTTTTTATTTAATAGTCTGCAATTTTCTTTTTGGAGTTTGGAGTGTTGGCTATTGTTGATACCCAATGAGGTTTGTTAAAAACTCAGTATCACCTTCCTGGCAATACTGGTATGTATGGTTGATACCACATGCTACCAATATTGAGTTGCAAAAGAATATGAAAAACACAGAAGAAGTATAGTTATTTCATTTCCATGTTTGAAATGTATAGATAAAATATTTGCATGTATAAATAATTCATAGTACATGAAATGTCTTGTAACTAGGGTTTAAAAGTTGACATGTATGTCTCCATATATCTGGTGAAAAAATCAGCAAACACTAAAATCTATAATTGATTTACTAAATGATTAACAAAAATACCAATTCTGTGAAATTTTTACATTAGTGACCTCTATATGATAATATGAGAACCCCTAATTCGTGGACCCAAATCAATGAGTATTTATGTGGTGCTTCCAATCTGGTAAGAAGATTTTTACCTTTAGCTAGATTTGAAGTTGGAATTACCCATAAAATAAAAATAATAGGGAAAAAAACACCTTTGAAATTTCAATGCAAAAGATGAGATATTGTTTTGAGTTACTTGATAACCCCTAAATTTGGTCAAATCCTCCCAATTTATGTCTTTTTCCCACAAGACTTGTACTCGAGAACAAGTTTGAGGAAGTCATTTTAAACTTTTATGGGAGAAGGTTGGAGGGATAACAACAAAAAGGTGTCTGTTGAGTTTTTGTTGTGTCAAAGCCACTCGTATTGTATTTTGATAATATATACATCTCAGCTGATAGATACCTTCATGTCTTTGACATCGACTGATACTATATACGTATCGGCTGATACTATCATACTATGTGAATTCGTGTATCCTTAATATTACCCTTCATCTTGGCTTGGTCCCCTTTGATATTGTAGATGTTTGCTGGGACATCTGTATTAGACTATAGTTAGAACCATGCAGTGAGCAGTTGGTTTTCTTTATGGCTAACAAGTAATAAGTCAATCAACCATCCAACATGTGGATGAAGATTTCCAACTTATTTGGCTGAAAAAATTTCACTTGTTTTGTTTTGCACCAGTCAGAACTTCTCAGTCCTCTTGTTAGTCATTCAAATGATGTCCTTTTAGCATGCTTACATTGAGCAATCAGCTCTACTATTAGATGTGTTTTTCCTATTTGGTCAGCTCCAAGTCTCTGATGAATAGGGATTATACTTAACATTTACGTAATCTTTTCTAACGTAGCATTATGTGCTACTAGAAGTGTAGAATTTAATAAGATTGCTCTTAGTTTGTCTGCTTTCTATTATTTTACTTCTCATCTTCTTGAAATTGGCCAGTGAATGTTAGTGATTACTTCTTGTAGATTCATTGTGTTTGGGCAGCAGCAGAAGCTTATTCAGCTCCTTCCATTGTTCTAACTTCTTATTCACATGATGGTGGTCTTCATGTTTTTGATGATTTTCGAGAGGCTTATGGATGGTTAAGCCATAATACTGAGGTGGATGATAAGGCGAGTCTTCCTGTCTTTTTGCTCCTTTCATAAGACACATTCTATAAAGTTATGGGTTTTACTTTTGTCTTTAACCAATTAGTACAGCGGTACCATTAATCTGTTGATAGATTTTCATCATTTTTGTAAATTCAGAGTCTGCAAGTGTGTTAGATAATATGATATCATCTGTGGTTCAAGGTATAGCTTAGTTGGGAGTTTAATATAATAAAAAAAAGAAAAAAAGAAAAAAAGAAAAATACTGCAACCAGTGGCAATTTACAAAATTTTCAGAACATATCCAATTACTGGAAGTATTGTGGTACTGCTTGTGAACATGATGTCCACCAATTTAAGATATTGAGAAATATTTGGAGTAAGCCTTGATTGAGGATAAGGCCCAGGATAGAGTGGGATGGAAGAACAGGAGTTTTCTGTAAATGCTTAAAGCAATTTAGTGAATCCATTTTATCTGGACTCAAAACTCTAGTTCCTGCATGCTGAAAGGATGTTTTCAATTATCCTATATTATGACTCTTTAAGATTTGGTTCAAGAGCAAAAATTCTCTTAAGTTCATGTGATAATAACAACCTTAGTACTTTGAAATGCGTCAAAGCTACCTATGGATTTTCAAGTGGTGTCAGAACATTTGCATGCAGTCAAGATGTGGTTGATTGCCTTTCCGTGTATAAATAAACAAAATAAATTTGTCATGAAATTAATGTGGTTCATATTGAGAAATTATCTGTGTTTGATGCTTTGTAAAACTGATACTCTGTTTTTATTTTATTTTAATAGCTTAACTTACCTCATGATATGCAAGTCTTTGGAAAGATTAAGGGGTCCCTTACAGTATTTGCTGGAGTTCCAGCAATATTGCTCAATGTGAAGATGAGGGTGGGCACATCAGTTGTCTAAACCTTGAGGCATAAGTCATCAGTTGTCTAAACCTTGAGGCATAAGTC
>JAUPMG010000010.1:4224680-4235653 GCA_031762675.1 Pachysandra terminalis
AAAAAAAATAAGAATAAGGAAAAAAAATAATTACGCAAACAAAGCGAATCGTTAAGAAGGGATTTACTTCGTAAAGCATATAGATTAATTACGAAGTCCTTAAAAACAAATTTAAAAAATGAACTAAGATGACGAATGATCAGGATTGAAAACACACACCATTAACCGTTGTGATATATACGCAAATGTTTCCAAACGAATTGCTATCAATCTCTTCAAGTTTCTTTGCCGTCAATATCCCCGCACAACTTTCTCACATTGTTGTCTAGCCTTCATTTCAATTATAGACAAAAGCTAAAATAGTCCAACAAATCAATTATCAAATAAATAAAATACAAAAGAACATATACATACACTTAAATTTCTTGCAACACGTCAACTCGGTAGTCTAGCCATTACAACACAATGTGATCTACATCAGAAGTATTTTAATTGAAAAGTAGAATTATAAATAATTAAATGTAAGCAAAATAATTTACACTTACTTCAAGCTCAACCGCAATCATTTGTAATTGTTGCAGCAAAAGAAAAGAGAATCAAGCGAAAGGCTGAGGAACAAGAAGAAAAGTAGAGAAGAGATAAGAAGTAAATTTCGTTATAACATTGTACCTGCAACTGTCCGAACTTCCTTTCCAAGTTAATAATAATAAGAAGAAGCTGTATTCTATCAAACATAAAACAAATACACTAACATATTGCATATAAAATTATACATAATTAAAAGAAGAAAACGAGAACATGAAAAAAAATTGTAGACGTTGTAGTAGGAAAGCATAAATATTTTTTCACTTACTTCAAGCTTAACCACAATCCATTGTAATTTTCCAACAAAAGAAACGAGAACGAGGCCAAACCCTTGGGACGAAGAAGAAAAGTAGAAAAGAGAAGATAAATATATTTCCTTATAACATTGTACTTGCAACTCTCGAAACTTGCTTTGTAAGTCAAGAAGCATAAGTTGTATTCTATGAGAATAAAGATATATGATTATAATAAAATTTCAATAACTTATTCTCTCTTCTCAATGTTTCTTTTAATAAATATAAGAAGTACAACAAATCCAAAGAAGAAAGATCTCGAAGAAGAGCAACATAATTCAATAATTATAACTCTTGAAAAATAGAAGATGTTGGAAAGTAGAATAACGTATAGCCGACAATTCAATAATTAGGTTAACCCATATGACAAACACTCCAACTCTGAAACTGATGGTCATAGGCTCGAGTCTTCGAGCTATCTGATATATGATTTTTGTGGGTAAGGTCATGTATCGGGGTTTTACCCTATCCCCCTATAAAGTAGAGTTGGGATTCCATGTCATCAAAAAAAAGTTCAAGCATTTCTTTTTTTTCTTTCCTTTTTTGGTGTGTGTTTTAAGCTTTTGGATGAAGGCAAGAATCAATCCTAAGCCTTTGATACAATTAGTCGAGCCGATACAATTAGTCGGTATGGCACATCACAACAGATTGGGTTGTGTTGGCATGGGGACGGTTTATAGGCAGATGCCATACCGTGCCTAGGTTTCTCGGTCCATGGCACAGGCACAATTGTTGCTAATGGCTTAAATGTACTTTTTGATATAGGATAAGGTTAGTTTTGTCTTTCAACAGCATTGATTTTGACTTCTTGAGGGAGAAAAACAAACTGAGGGTATTTATTTATTTATTTTTTAAAAAAAAATTGTTTTAGAAAGAGGAAAAAATGTCCATATATTGACATTTTTTTTATTATTATTTTATTTTTTAAAGGATTGTCCTCTTGTTGTGTTATATATGTGAAGGGTACGAATGTAATTTTGATTGTTTCACTTGCTTCCAATGTTGGAATATTTAGCCACGTGGCATTGTTAGGCTAAATAATTCACTTGGACGTCTTATGTGTAGACATAGCCGACACGCCGGAAGATATGGCCACTGGTCTTCCTAATAATACAATTGGCGTCAAGGGGAGCTTCTATCCAAAAAGAAGGAAAAAGAGAATATTTTTTTATTGTGAGGGGTGGTAAAGAACATGGGAAAACTGTTGGTGCCAAAAATAAAAAATAAAAAAATACAAGAATATTTGGCATAAAAAAGCCTGGTCTTGCAATTAGGTATTGGAGCCAAATGATTCAATGATGTGCTATGATGACTTGTAAAAAAACCTATATAAAAAATATAGTAATTTATTGTATCAAGAGATTCTCTTTTCATCTTAATTTAACCTATTTTTTAATTTCAAAATTGCCTATTTTTACCCAATTTCAAATATACTGTTTGTGAGAATATCCTACTAAATTTATTTACTGGTCTACAAAATAAATTAATGATTTGTGTTTTGATCAAAATAATAAATTAAAAGTGAATCTGGGATCCTCTATGTTAAGGGCGTAATTCGGTCGGTTTGGTTCGGTTAGTAGTTAAACCAAAACTAAACCGAATTACATTATACTAAACTGAAAACCGAATCAAATCGAAATAAAAGATCATTGTAGAAAATTGAAAACCAAACTGAATTAAAGATGGATAAAATCAAAAATCAAACCAAACTGAAAGAGAAATCGAAAAACTCGATTTTCGGTTCAGTTTGACAAAATTAATGCTATTTTTTTATAAATAAAAAAAAGACAAGATTAATGCTATTTTTTATATTACACATGCACACATATATAAATAACTATATATACTTTAGTTTTTTCGGGTTCGGTTTGATTTAGTTGAACTTTTAACCGTAAACTAACCAAATTAATTCCATTTTTTGTTTTCTAAACTATAACCAAAACCAAAATGAAAAAAACCCAAACCAATTGACACCCCTACTTTATTTAGCAACCTCTTTGTGCTTTCTATGCAACCAACATGATATAGCAAAATAATAATAATAATAATAGATAATAAAAAAGAGCAGAGAGAAATTGTTGCACAAATAATCTCGACCTATAAAAATGGCTAACTGTTTTTTTTTTCAAACCTTTTATTATTTTTTATTAATTTTTAATAATATATATATACACACACACATATATTTTGGTGTTAATAAAAAATATTTTTCAATGAAAATCAAGCACACCCAAATTGATTTGGTAGTTGAATCAGGCCATTTCTTGAATTGGTCTATGCCTGGTTATTTCATGTGAATTACCATCAATCTTGTTGATAGTTTTTTAAGAGCCTTATAACATTATTTACCTTTAATAAATAATAAAGTAATTCCTTATAAATCATATATTTTTAATATTATATTCAAAAATAATATTAATTTATTTTATAAAATATATTGCATGTGAAATCCAGGATGTGGCAATTTTTATATGCCTTGCCAGGTTTAGTTCATGAGATAAGATCCTCTTTAACACAGAAAGAATGATTTGGCCGATCCAATGTCCAAACCTTCTAAAGTTGGGTCGTTTTTAAAAAAAAAAAAATTGGATCGGTCAGAATGACGATACTGGTCAAGATCGATACTTGTTGGATCGTTAATTTTATAAATTAAAAAAAATAAACAAATTTGGATTGGTCCGATCTAGTCACTGGACCGGTCTGGATCGGTATTGGTTGGACCGATCCGATCATGATACAGACCGGCTGATCCAGATTGGATCAGTCAGATCCTTAAAACCCTAGTTTATCCTGGCTTATGTAAGTGTTTATTGCAGCTTGTAGTTTATTAAAATAATTTTTAAAATTAAAATTTTGTTTGGTAAACGCTTAATGGGTAAGTGCTTACACATAAGTAGTAGAGGAAGGCTACCCATATGGAGAAGCTGCCAGAGCAGCTTCTCTTATCACGTTATTTCTAAACTTTAGTCATATTTTTATAATACTTATTTTACCCCTAAACTTTCTTACATTCAAATGTTATTTCTAAACTTTAATAATATTTTTATAATATCAATTTTACCCCTAAACTTTCATAAACACTTAAATAAGAACACATCTTCTATTGCAAGATGGCTATATCCATCCTTACAAAACTAATTAGGAAGCACCACGTGTGGGTACCAATGGGAGGAGGGGAGTATCGGTGGCTTATTTATAAGGGTACTATTATGGAGGAGGGTTTCAGTGGCTTATTCATGGGGTACCAGAGGAGTGGGGGTACTGATGGCTTATTTATTCAAGGAGGTATCCTGTACACATGGCGTCTTCTGTTTGGTGCTGTAAGGATGGCTATAACCATCCCACTGTAGGGCAGTAGAAGATTTGTAGCCCTTAAATAAATGTATTGTCAAAACGCTATTTTTTTCAAGTAAGCAGCTTATTGTTGTTGTGGATAAGTACTCTTATTGAGTCACTTATCCAATGAGTGCATATGCCAAGGTTTTTATTCTCGAGATCATGGATTGTCGATTCGGGTCCAATCCAAAAGTTGGTATCGACTAATACTTGTTGGATCGTTAATTTTATAATTAAAAAAAAAAAAATTGAATCGATTGGATCGATCTGATTGAATCACTCGTCCGAACAAATCACTGGCTGGTCCGAATCGATATCGGTTGGACCAATCCGATCCAAAGCCACCCGATACAATAGTTGTATCGTGGCTTGGGATCGGACCAGTCTGGCCGATCCCGATACGGACAGGCCGATCCGGATCGGATCGCTCCGATCCGTAAAACCCTGGCATATATGCAAAAGCACAAGCCTGGCCAAAAGCAGCCGTATGCATCTCGGGTCGGGCCATTGTCATGGGTACAATAGTTGTCATTGTAAAATTCTGAATAGGTTGATCGGGAAGTCGCTGTTTCTTCTACGAGCAAAAACCCTTTATTAAACCCAAACAGATTTTCCTCTTGCCTTCCCCTCCAATCCAATATTGAATCTCCTCTTCACGTCTGCAACTGGTTCTAATCCGTCGCCCTATGTAAGTAATTTTTGTTTTTTTTGTTTTGCTCTCAACTGTTTAATCTTTTAGAATTTTTGTTGCTAAATCACTTTTTTTTTTTGTCTTTATTTCTTTTAATTTGATATGATGGATTTTCAAAGACGATTCAAGCTACATTATCTTTAGGTCATCTCTGTTCTAAATGGATGGATCGAACAAAGACTAACAGTTCCTTAAACATAAGCTGATTCATTGTTTGGGATGCAAAGCGGTTGTTATTGATTGATTCTCGCTACTTTCATTTTGAAGTTCGCGATTTTGGTCTTCCATTTTGAACATTATTTGCTTTGACATTTGATTTCCATTCCACCTCACTTTTTTTTTGAATTAAATTTTACTCTGGTTATTTGGGTAAAGTAAATTATGTTTTCCAAATTGTTGTTCTTTACATTTTGTGATATATTCCATTTTTAAGAATTTCACAAACACTTTAATTTAAATCAAGGTTTTAAATTTCGCCGGCATGCCGCGAAATATCGCCATTTTCTAGTTTGGCAGCACTGAATATTTTGGCGATATTTCCTCATTTCGGCGATATTTTAGCAAAATTAAAATTTCGCCAAGCCCCCCTGGCAAAATCTCAGGGGAAATTGAAATTTAAAACCTTGGTTTAAATTGCTTGAAGCGACTTAGAGGGTAACCTTATTGGATATTTCAGGTACCATGTAGGAGATTTGTGTGGTATTTTCATTTTACTTGGATTATTTTTTTGTTGAATACTAATTACTATTTTTAAATCTTTCAATCGTGTGATTTTTCTCTCAAATCTTAGTTAATTTTAAAGTTTCTTTGAACTTGTTATTGGAAATATTTTAAAATCTTCATTTTAACAATGGCAGTGATTAAACGTGTTTAATTTCCATCATTGTCTCACAAGCCATGAAAAAAGTACAAAATAAAATTGTTGTTTGATTTCTGGCAGTTATGTGGTATCTTTGACCGTAAACGGTAAATTAGGTACCATTCCTAATACCGTTGTATGGGCCGTCACCTTTACTACGAACACATTAGTGACATTTGATTAATGGAAAGCTGCTTGCTACAGGCCCTTAGGTGTTGCCAATGTCTTGGAAATAAAGCATTTCCTTTGTTCGTGGGTGTAATCCTTGACTCTTACATACATCTGATCTCCTATTAGAAAAATTCCCAATTCCCCTTTTGGGGCTTCGGCTCTCACATAAAGTCTTCCGTCTCTCAGTGTCAGTGTCGGCCTAGCAGAGTGCTTTTGCAGTTGGTGTTCTTTACGTACATACATATATACATATGTATATGTATTATGGTTAGCTATTATTATTATTATTTTTTAATTTTTTAATTTTTTTTTTCTTATTCTAATTGGTTGGGGCCTGTGGGGTCATGAAGTGGAGTGTTGAATTTTAACAGGTTATAACATTGAGATTTGGTTTAAACCTTTCCACTATCCAGAAACTATGAATTTCAACAATGTTAGAGTTCCCAAGGTACCAGGAGGCGGGGCAGCTTCAGCTTTGGTAAAGGTGGGCCTTCTTGGCGGGCTTGGCCTTTATGCAGTTACAAACAGTCTCTACAATGTTGAAGGAGGTCATCGAGCAATTGTGTTCAATCGTTTGGTCGGTATTAAAGAAAAGGTATCGTTTTGCCTTCTTTATTGCACTTCCTGTCTGTAGCTTGTAAAAAAGTGCTGTAGTTTATTACTTGGATAGATGCTCGGCAGAAAATGTGCTAAGTGCTAACATCTTCTATATGAGATTTCATTTTTTTTTTACATATATCGTTTGCCACTATTTCTACATTCATTGTTCGATCCATCTTGTGAGTTCTGCTGCTCTTCTTGTTGTTATTATAACCTCATTTTTCATCCCACTTCCCAAAGATTTCGGGGTCTTACATACCCAAAACAATATTACAACTCATATTTTACTTGATTTTTTTTATATTTATTACTTGTTAACAAAAAATCTCTGATATCTCCCTCTTCTGAAATGATTGTGCAGTTTTATGTGATGTGGGCATATTTACATGATGTGTGTGTTTGTTGTCTGCATGCCTGCATGTCTCTTAAAGGGAGTCTTCTTTATTGCTGTCCTCTTACCTCACCCAAGAAAAGAAAAGAAAAGGCTTTACAGTTGTGCATGAATTTTCACACTAGATTATGACATACAAGACTTACATTTGTTTGTTATATACCGTCATTATTCTGTGATGCTGCTTAACAACAAATTTATATGAAAAAATTTGCATTACAAAATTACTTAGATCCATCATCTACTCTCTGGTTTTGTACCTCTTGATGCACTTCATTCTATGGAGCTATATGTTCACAAGGGAAATGTGCAGGTTTATCCTGAAGGAACTCATTTCATGATACCATGGTTTGAAAGACCTATCATTTATGATGTCCGTGCACGCCCACATTTAGTGGAGAGTACTTCTGGAAGCCGTGATCTTCAAATGGTAAGTTTATTTCTCATGGCTTATAAAATTGTGCATGGATATATGCTCCTTCTACATGGCACAAATTTTTATTTGATCAATCTCTCCATTTATCAAGCAGTAATCTATTTGCACAAAGTATTTCAAGATCTTGCTGTTTGAGAAATGCCCTTCATCATCACTTTTTTATTTTCATTTTTTATTTATGTTTGATGGTTATTGGTATGCTGTACATACAGTTCCCACGATATTTTCCTGTACAAGTGGGGATGAGCTTCTTGTTGGTTCCTTGCGTGTGTTTGCCTTTTTTTTTTCTTCAAAAATCTGAAAGACCTGTTGCCCAATAATAGTATCCATCAACTTGCCTTGTCTTCTTTCTTTCTTTTTTTTATCCAATCACCTATCCTGTTCAACTCATGTATACACTCTGTGTACATAATAGTGGGGAGATAGTTTATTTGAAATCTTCATATTTTACTCTCTTATATTAATATATACATCTGCTTTTTACCGATAAAAAAAGTTGTGTGCATTTTCTGTGATTCTCCTGACACTTGAAAAGATTTTTAAATCCGCTGAGTTAGATAAGGCAGATGATAATTAATGGAAAAATTAGTCTTTTCTTTGTTTGATATGCTATTCTAGTGCCAGTCTGTATTTGTCTTTAGGATCCCATTGCTAAAATCATGAACAAAAATAATGATGACTACACTTGGATGGGATGTCCTGGTTACAGCTCAGAGTCTCAGACATTGTTCAGCTAGTCCCAAATGTATTCCTTATGTCCATATCCTCTGGTTCCACCCCATCTTTGAGCTTTTAATCAAATGACTGGAAACCCAACTTTAGATTCGACATGTGGAACACAAGTGGAAATATGGGAGATACTTAATATGGCCCCAAACATAATAAGCTTGAAGCCTCTGTCTTGACATCACTATTCATCTCTGACCTCTCATGCTCGAATAAATTGGGCTCTTTTTATTGCGCTTGGATTTCAGCTAATGGTCCATGTATTCACTAATATTTTTGTAGCTTTTGGAGACAATAAAACCACAAATATCTAATTTGGTTTTGGCTTTATGAGCAAGAGTTGAATTGCTGCATGCACCCATTTTTTTTTTTTTTTTCTTTCATGACAGCCTGTACGTCAAGGAGTTGAGTTTTCTTTTAGCCCTATTTGAGCTTTTGACATTTTGTTCTGATTGTGGAAGAACTCTGCCATTGCCTATAATTTCCTCAATGCAATCGGAAATCTTTCCAGAATTTTCTATTGATGTTGTCATTGGAAAATGGTGAAGGGGATTGAGATGAGAGGAAACTGGAAATGGTTTGGGGAAAGGGAATGGATGGAGCTATGAGGGTTTGAGAACAGAACATTATTTATTTTTTGTATTAGCTGATAAGTCATCGCATGAAATTGAACTTTAAAAAGATGGGGTGCGTGTCTTTGAATTGATTTTCATAGTTCTCTGACAGGCATAACGGAGAAAAAGGTGATTTTGTTGTGTGTGGATTTCGCGATATTGAACATAAATTCATGATGTTGACCCGGTGATTTCCCAAAGAACTGTGTTGTTTGGGACACACCCAATATTTATGTTAAGTGTCCTAAAGAACTGTGTTGTTAAGAATGCCAGCTCATAAAATACTAGGCCATGTTGCAAACAATACAACACAAGAATTCCTATATTAACAAAATAATAATAATAATAATAATAAAGCAACAATTATATATTGGTTGTACAGTATAAGCTGCATAACAAATGTCAATTTCCTTATCATAGAAGAAACAGACATAGACATGTTTGCAAGTGTAGCATCTGTCACATGACATGTGTTGGAATAATTTTTTTTTTAAGCTTTTCCTTTTTATTCCTTTTATATAAAATATTTCTTTAAAGCTAAGCTACTAACTAAAACAATGAATGGTTATTTTGCCTTATTGTTGAGAAATCACAAGCTGGAGGTTTATAGTCAGGTGGTTGTGGACCTGTGTTAACTGTGATATTTTGGGGTATGTTTCTTCCTGTGTTGTAAATGCACGTGTCTCAAGTGTGGCTTCTTTGTTTGAGATCCTCTTGGGGTCTGCTTTGGGTGGTGTTCAATTGTGAGTTTGGAATTATTATTTCATATATGTCATAATTATCATGTTAGCATATTTCTTCTCCACAGGTAAAGATCGGTCTTCGAGTTCTTACACGTCCCTTGCCAGATCAGTTACCTACAATTTACCGCACTATAGGAGAGAACTATAATGAGAGAGTATTGCCTTCTATAATCCATGAAACTCTTAAGGCTGTGGTAGCACAATATAACGCCAGCCAACTCATTACTCAAAGAGAGGTAGCCAATCCTTTGCACTTTCTTTTTTCTTCTTAATTTAATTCAAGGCAATGTGAATTTTTCTGGAACATTCACCTATGCAATAAGGCTGTATTGTTCGCATAGTGGAAATAGAATAAAAAATTGAGTGCTTATCGAGCCTTGGAAAATTCAATTCTTTCTGCAGAATGTGAGTAGGGAAATACGAAAAATATTGACTGATAGGGCAGCCAACTTCAACATTGCTCTCGATGATGTGTCCATTACAACCCTAACTTTCGGGAGAGAGTTTACTGCTGCAATTGAAGCTAAACAAGTGGCTGCTCAAGAAGCCGAGCGGGCCAAGTTTGTTGTGGAGAAAGCAGAGCAAGACAAGAAAAGTGCTATTATCAGAGCACAGGTGAGCAAATTTTCAATTGGTGGTTATTAGGCTGCGTTTAATTAAGTGCTTGTTGGAGCTTATAACTTATTAAAGTATTTTTTTAAGCTATAAGTGTGTTTGGCAACGGTGAACGGGTAAGTTCCTACCCATAAGTAGTAGAGGAAGTGGCCCATAAGGAGAAGTTGCTCTCAACAACTTCTCCTTACAACTTATGCGGGAAGTGGTTTCTAACTTTCTAACCATTAACAATGTAGACACTCCAATTTGTACGAAAATAATTGCTTTTTGATCTTTGTAGCTTCTGGAGGCTTGAGCTTGCCACCTTGGCAATCTTATCATCATCCTCAATCCTAAATCCATTTGAGCCAAAATTCTCCTTGAAATCCCAAAATACCCTCAGTGGTCCCCACTCGCTTCATCATCTCCCAAAATCTAGGGTTGACATTAGAGATGAATTCTAGGCTGAAAATCCATTCCAACGGATATACTATTGCCTAGTTTCGAGATCGTAGGAGTATGATCATTTTGTCCCTGATATCATTTTGGGTTAAATTTGGGACTTTTGGACATCGGGAAAATGTTCCAACTTTGGATTTGATCTTTTCATGCGAAATCCTTCCAATGGTCGTAATTCGGTCAAAATCCAAGATTGGTGGTGAAAGTGGTATTTGGTAAATATTTTTAATTGGGTTTCAAATAAAAATAATAAAAAAATATGTGATCAGATTAGTATTAATTTTAAAAATTATAGAAGATTAGATTAAGGATATGGATTAGATTAAGATTAAGATTAGGATATGGATTAGATAAGTAGTTGGGATTAAATTTAGATTAGGTTAAAAAAATAATAAAATAAAAATAAAAAAGGGGGGGAGGAAGAACCCGTATTGGGTTCTTCTTCTTAGGGTTTGAAGAGGAGATAAGGAAGAGGAGATAGAGAGATTAGGATAAGGATTTGAGGAGATTTGATAGAGTTTGAGAGGGGAATTTG
>JAUPMG010000010.1:4258178-4273751 GCA_031762675.1 Pachysandra terminalis
CTTCTTCTTCTTCTTCTTCTTCTTCTTCTTCTTCTTCTTATTATTATTATTATTATTATTATGCTCTATTTTTTTTTCCAGTCACACTAACACCTCTCTCTCTCTCTCTCTCTCTCTCTCTCTCTCTCTCCTCCTCCTTCTCCTCCTCCTCTTTCTCTTATTCTTCTTGTATTCTGTTTTTTTTTTTTTTCTGAGTCACACCAATCAGTGGAATTGAAATTTGAATGTAGTTCTTACAGAATTCTAATTCCTAATTCCAATTCTTCTTATTATCCAATCACTAGAATCTCAATTCTATATAATTCCAATTCCTAAAGAATTGGAATAGGAATTAGAATTCTTAACTCCAATTCCAATTTAGTGAAACAATCAGACCCTTACGTTGTGTTTGATGCAGATAATTCAGAGTGGAATTGGGATTGAGAATTGGAATTGGTATTGAGAATTTTAATTCTGTTGTTTAATGGCGTATAAAGAATTGGATTTAGGATTCTAGCCCCAATTCCGTGGATTCGTTTATAAGGTAAAATGGGTTTTATCAATTATCACATGTTCCCTTGTTTTTTGTAATTCTCAGTCAAAGAATTGCAAGAGCACAACTCTCTCTTCTCCCTCTCAATCGATCCTAACAGAAAATAAAGACAATTAAAGTAAAAATAAAATAAAATTAAGAAAAATAAAGAAAAAATAAAATAATTAAAAAATTATTTAAAATAACCATAGAAGAAAACAGAAGAAAGTAAAAAAAACTAACAATAGAAGAAAATAAAATAGAAATAGAAATAAAATTAAAGGAAAATTTAAAATAAAAGAAAATCAAAATAAAAAGAAAAAATTAGAAATAAAAATAAAAATCTGTAGATATGAAAAATGGTAAGGGCAAATAGCTCAATAACAAACCGCCACGTGTCAGGACTATGACAGACACGCAGCAAGGTCCCCGCTGATTCCCAAAGGTATAACCCTCAAGAACTTCCTAAGGAAGAACCCCGATTGGTTCGACGAACCGGTTCAAGGAATAAACAACCAAGATACAGATGTAGGGAGAAGGTAGTGCGTTACCGTGATAACCCTTTATTACATAAATCACAGGATGATTAACACTGCAATGAATACGCAATAAAGCTAAAATTAACAGGCACTCCGCAATGGGATGCAAGACTCTTTACAACAGGATACCGATGCAGAAATACTTCTCAAGTCATATTCGAGGGTGCCCACCTGTGATGGGACAACCCCTTGGGTTCTTGAGAGCCTTAAAGGTGCACCTCAAATTTACCAAAGAGATGCATCTCGGTGAATACGTTGATATGAATTTACACCCGAAGGGGAATGACAGCCCTGGATGATGTAAGACGTTGACACATCGATATGAATTTACACCTGAAGGAGAATGACAGCCCTAGATGATGTAACACGTCGATACTACCTCGGTCTAGAGCAAGGCTCGACGACGTTAAAGGCGATACTACCTCCGTCTAGAGCGAGGCTCGACAACGTTGAAGGCGATGCTCGATGACGTTGAAGGCGATACTACCTCTGTCTAGAGCGAGGCTCGACGACGTTAAAGGCGATACTACCTCCGTCTAGAGCGAGGCTCGACGACGTTGAATGCGATATTACCTTTGTCTAGAGCGAGACTTGACGACGTTGAAGGCAATACTACATCCGTCTAGAGCAAGGCTCGACGACGTTGAAGGCGATACTACCTCCATCTAAAGCGATGCTCGATAGCATTGAAGGCAATAACATATTATCTGGGGGAAAATAGAATGTGAACGAAAGGAGGGTCGTGAGGTCCGCCAACACTTGGTTGTATTGCGGTTATAAGCCGTGTCATGATTTCTCAGTGGCAAACCTGTAATTATCCCAAATGATTTGTGATTGGTCCACCTAAGAGACTGGGGTACATGATGTGTACTACCCCAGGTAAACGTTTTAACCACCGTCAGAAATAGTTGTTAGGAATTCTAACTGTAATTAACTCTCTTCCAAAAGCTATAAATATTGGCTCACTTCCCTCATTCGGGACGGATGGAGAAAAAGGTATTAGACTCCTAAAAATGTAGCTCTGAAGTGTACTCACGTAATTCTTAGCCTTGGCTCACTATTTTCCCTAGATTGGTTCGACCGGTGTTAGGTTGTCCACCAATTTGGTTCTTTGGTTCTTTTAGAGACGGGATATAGTCACTCATTGATTTAGGTTCCCGTCGATCAGTAATTTTACTCTTGGTGACTATTCACAAAACCACCCACTACAAAATCAAAATAAAAGAAAATTATAATAGAAAATAAAATTAAATAAAAGTAAAAGATAAAATAAAAAATTAAAATAAACAAAAAGAAAAGAAAATAATAAATACGTAAAATAACAATAAAAGAAATTAAAAAGAAAAAATAGAAATAAAAGAAAAGAAAAGAAAAGAAAAGAAAAATTAAATTAAATTAAAAGAACATAAAAGAAAATAAAATATAATCAAAAATCAAAATGAAAATTACAATAAAAAATAAAAATACAAATACAAATAAAATTACGAATACAAATAAAAGAAAATAAAAATATTAGTATAATATTTTATTTTATTTATATTTATTTTCTTTTCTTTTTCTTTTTACGTTATTTTCTTTTCTTTTAAATTTATTTCTATTATTATTATTATTATTATAAAAAAATTAAAAAGAAAAAAAATAAATTAAAAGAAAAGAAAAGAAAAGAAAAATATAATAAAATAATAAAAATTCAAAAGAGAAATAAAAGAAAATAAAAATAAAATAAAATAAGGGAAAAATGAATATATTATCATATATTTTTTATTTTCTTTATATCCATATTTATTTTCTTTTATTTTTTATTTTATTTTCTTCTATTTTCTTTAAAATTTATTTCTATTATTTCTTTTATTTTTATTTCTATTTTTAATAATTTTATTCTTTATTTTTTTCTTTTACCCTTCAACATGTTTTAGTAATATTAGTTTTTTTTTTTATTTCTATTTTTAATAATATTGATAGACGATGCTGCTCAATTTGTTTTAAGTCAATTAAACAACACATTTATAATTCTTAAGTTTTCTAATTTAGTGAATTATAATTCCTAATTTTAAAATTCTATAGACCAATTCTAAATCCTTGCGCCAAACATTCCCTTGTGTAATGTAATTCAGTTTGGTTTGGATTACACTCCTAGTAAGAACAATTCAGAACCGTACTTACTACTTGCGTATGCTCAATGACCAAAATACCCTTACTACTATTTGCTCTCTCTTCTTTTTTTTTGACCTTTTTGTGTATGTACCAATAATATCTACACAACTCAGAAACTGTTACTGTATATCAAATATCCATTTCTATCTAGCTTTTCATTTCTTTTATCTGAAATGCAGCTACAAAATCAGAAATTTGTAATGTAAAAAACAACCTTATGAGAGAAACAAGCATTGCTTCATTTTGGACACTAATTCAATCTCCGCTTTGTTCTTTGCTTCATCTTCCCAATCTCCACAAGCAATGTCAATAGAGCCTCACACATCTCACATGCATCAGGCTCACCAGTGTCCTTTCTCCATGAAGAGTAAACCATCCAAGCACGGTCCAGCTTCCTGTCAGGTCTGACACTGTCAGTTCTGACAACTACCAAACCCGGAACCTCGGCATTGCGGCACGTCACCAATCCATCATTCTTCTCTCCATACCGGAGTTGTAGGTGAAGCGCGCTCACAGCCATGGCAGCAGCAAGAGGTATCACCACAAGCACCTTGCAACCTGCTTGAACGGAATCTTCATTCTCCTCGTTGACGAAGATAGGAAGTGGAAGCCAAGGAAGTTTCGACTTCCACGTGGGCAATGTGGGACATGATGAAAAGAGCACTAGGAGCGATGCTTGCTTCGGAGTGGAAGGAGACTAGAGGAATTTGCTCAGGTAGCCTATGTTTCATGATGAATTCCTTCCGCTTCTCGTATGTGAGATCCACCAGAGCTCTCATGTCACCCTACAATATGATTTTCAGTATCTTACAACCTTTCAAGACAAATCACAATTTAATAGAGTTGACCGGGATCAAGCAATAATAATATAGTAAAACGAAGATCAAAACAATGCACACATATAAAAGTGGTTCGGCAAAGCCTGCGGCCACGGGAGAGAAGTTTCCACTATAACAAAGACGAATTAGGGTTACAACTTATACTCCTACCAGATATATAAGGCAAATCCCCAATATAGGGCCCCTCAGGCTTCCCTCCCCCTTGGATCTAGAGACTAGTGAATATGAACCACCCATTATCTCTAACAAACATGTACTTCTAGTTCTCTGTGAACCTTATTGGAACCAAGTCTATCGATCGTTTGGTAATTGAAAGAATACCTTAATCAGTTTGCATATCAAGAGCTCCAAGGTTCTCCCTGTTTCCTTGTCGACGATTTGGCCTTCACAAAGGATGTCAGAAGCAATGGGGGTGCCACCATATGGGCTCTGCATTAGTGCCAAGCCAGCAACTTTGTCCTTCAAGTCAGACCAGTAAATTTGACAATGCAGCAGCTGCATCAACTCCACCTTCGCTATGCCCAAGGAGCAACGCACGCTTGCCAGAACTCCAGTAGAGCTCTTCAATGTATTGTTTCAATACCCAAGCGTTGTGATCCACTCATGCTTGCATACAAAAAGAGGAAAAAAATCAGACAACATAAACATGAAATCATATGAAAAACAGAAACAAAAAAAAAAAAAGTATGGTTCAATCTAGTCCAGTGAAGGTAATAGAGAAAGAAACTTCACCTCACTGTGAATCTTTGCAATATGGCAAGCAAGACCCATCTTTGAAAAAAATCTTTTTGTGCTCACAAAATACAAGGAGATAATGAAGGAGATAATAATATTGCTGAAATTCATGATAAAAAAGTCTTGAGATCTTTAATCTTCTACAAGAGGGAAATGATACAACAATATATACAGAGAAGATAATTTATACACCATCTAACACCACCAGTACCCCACAAGTTCACTCTCTTTCATTTGTCTAGATTCAAACATAGCCTCCTTTCAATTGGCTTGACATGAACAATGAGGGAGAGAGATTGTTATCTGCAAAGATAATGACATCTCCACTAGTTTGACAATCTGACCTTCATTTCATTGATTTCTTCTTTCAGATTCTCCATCTCTCTCAGGCCCTTATCTGGGTCTAATCTGAAATACTCTATTATACCAAATTGAGTGAAGGATCATGTGAAAGATGTCATACTTCAAAGGCTTACTGTGCCAAAGGAAATGCTGTTGCACCTTCCTCACCCCCAGTTGCATTTCAAGATACTTCTCCTCTGGTATGGAAAGGAGTATGTCCTTCAACTTGGGAAGATCTTTCTCTGGAACAATGACCGAGAATGCATCCCAGTTCAATACCTCAAAGAATGGAGGTACAAAATTATCAGATATAATCACTGGTACGCACTCGTAGAAGATGGCCTCAACCACCCGCGGACTGTTGACCTCATAACCCTTGGCACAGATACAGTACTTGCTGCTCTTCATGTGGTTGATATAGCTCATCTTGCTCACGACACCACGAGGCATTGGACCGAAAATCTTCATGTCTGATCTTTGTTCTCCCAGTACTGTAGGAGGAGTGGACGTAAGTATCCATGCATGTTCCCAGCGAAGAAAGCAAGAATTGACCTCTCAGAAGGAGGTTTTCCTCCAACATCTCTGAGAGGGTTCCTAGCGGAGCGAACGTATGTTTCTGGAAGAGAGACGTCTCTGCCTATTTTGAAGCCTCCAGTCACATCAGCATTACAGAGGGCTTTGATGCAGCGTTCCATGTGGTGCCTTGTTTCATATGGGGCCTGAGACAGTCACATTCATCAGAAAACTTATACAAATTTGATTCACTTGAATATTTTGAAGTTAGAAGTGTTGAACCAAGTTTCAAGCTATGGTAATAAATAGGGATGAAGCTATAGATTAAATTCCTTGGAAACAAACCCAGTCATGGCAAGCAACAAGAAAATGATCTGCTCCGGCAGTTCTGTTCCAGAATGGATATTTTGCTGCTATCAGTTCAGCGTAGTTCTTTAAATAATCAACTAGGTTCTTCTGATTATGTGAATTAGGTACGTACAAAGAGTATTCTAGCATTCGTGAACTAAAAGGCATGTAATACAGGTGAGCTTTTCTGGGATCCTTCACCACAAAACGTTTGTTTCCAGCCATCAATTTCATAAACCATCCCTCGGAGGCATATATTCCCTTAAGAACTGGCTGATGAAAGATGGGTTTTTGTCCTTCTTTGTAGATATAGACTTTGAGTATACGTTCCATTAGTTCATAACTCCTGCAAATGATCAGATAAAAATTTAAAACGAGCAGTATTAACAGTTTAAGATATTTGGTCAGACTGCTGGAGTAAAAATGGATACTCGTAAGAAATATCAGAAGAAGTTAGCCCACAGCAACATCAATTATTGGCAGTTAAACCATATAAGCCCATGTGGAAGAAAAATTGCCAAGAAGGAACTCAACTACTTGCATGCACAAATATAGGCACACATTATTTGAACAGTTTTTGTACTCCATGCATAACTCAGGTGGGTTACTCCCTATGGAACCTTTCTTAATCTCATCTACAACACACTAATACTTAAAATCCCCCAGTTTATCAGATCCCAATAGATATGATGCAGCCTTGCCAAAATCTCCTGTTGCCAAAAATTTATTTGCAAGTACAAACTATACAAATCTTTTCCTGGTGGAATAAAATATAGGGATCAAGCAAGTCTCAGATCTAGAACTATAAGTGAAATCTAACTTCATGAAGCAACAGAAAACCTTATACCACATCAAAGTGTTAAATTAATTTACATCGACTTGAGAGTCATAATAAAGGCAATTATTTGTGTGTGAAGTTTGTATAACAGTGTCATGACATGGATGAGGATTTCTGGATAAGTCAAATAGAGTTTATCATGGGTTGCAAGGGAGCAAGTTTCTACACATAAGAGTGCATTTCACATCCCAAATGAATTATAGACAACTTTATAGTGCAACTGAATAAATAATGCCTGACTTCAAGCTTCATGCAGAAAGACCATGGAAGCATCCTTCAACATATAAAAGCCTTCCTCCGCCCCTCTCTCCCTCAAGAAAGCAAATTTAAATTTTTTTTTTTTTTTTCTGCATATCAAAGAGATTTTTTCAAACCCCGAGTAAATTATAGGCACTTTTATGTTGCAACCAAATAAGTAACATCTCTGAATTGAAGTTTCATGCAGAAAGCTATTGAACATCCCTTAATATCTGGTAGTCTATGCTCCAACCTCACTACCGTATGATAACACGTGGAATCCACTTGCAACCTGGAGCATTTCGAGAAGAATTTAAAATAAAACAAATATCTGGAACCCTCCCCAACACTCAAGTAAGCAATTATCTGCTCACAATAAAGAGTATATTACAGACTCCCTCCCTCCCTCTTTTTGTTCAAGTTGATAAGGTAGCTTAAAGCAATGTCCTCCAACATCAAACAAGGAAATGGCTTCTAAAATCTCTTGCAAGTGGATTATAGCAACAAAAACTTTAATGTGTCAAGATACATAAGCCTGCTTTACAAGAATCGGTTTTCTCTTTTTGGTTTGGGTTGGTATTGTAGCTTAAAGCAATGTCCTCCCACATCAAACAAGGAAGTTTCTAAAACCTCTTGCAAGTAGATAACAACAACAAAAATGCTCATTTGTCAAGATACATAAGCCTGATTTTCCAAAAAATGGTTTGTTAACTTTAGAATAATTTATATCTAACACATACATACTAAATAGTCTTACCCTTTAAACCTGGAAACATTTCGGAAAAGAGATGCATGAAGATCTTGATCATTCTTTACAATAGGTGCATTCTCGATCTGAGACTTCGCAGAAAGGATTTCCTGGTCTCGTACTGAGGACCGGTGTGGTCTCTACAGCCCAACAAAAGGAAAAAAAAGGGTTAAACAACTCATATTGTACTGCACTGTTTCTGGCCAAATTAAATTTTCAAAACCCAAATCAAAATATATATATATTCAAAACCCAGATCCATACCATTGCATGTAAAGAAGAATGACGACGAATCAATAAACTGTTCATCTCGGATATTGATGTTACAGAAGTTGGTGACATCCGAGACCTCATCCTTTTCCTTACAGAACTACCTTTCAATGCAGAATTATTGTTTGAAGATGCAGGATTACTTTGCATTTGCTCCAGATTTATTTCCTTCGGAAGAATTTCTGCTGCATGTTCTATCATTGAAGCTATGTTGGGGGAAACAGAAGAAATGGAAGTGCTTGAATTCGCATCTAGAATCCTCGTAAAGAATATGTTAATCAATGGAGCTACTGGTGGTGATACAAACAGAGTGGATGGTAAGGCAGAATGTGCAGCCCCCATTTTCTTTAGTATCAAACTTATTCCTGTTTCTCCAACATTACCTGATGGAAGCTCATTGCTTGGCTCCCTGGTCTGCTCTAAGGTTTTAGGTGCTCTAGCCTTTTCTTGAGAAAAACCCTTTTCTGAAGTTTTAGCATTCTCCAATGTGGGATCCTCATCCAAATCAATAATTTCATCATCTGGGTTACTATCATCATCTAGTCCAAAAGCATAATCTGGACCTCTGTCCTTCTCCAATGCATAATTATTCTTTAGGACTCTATCCTTTCCTTCTGTTTTATCATCACGCCTAACTTCTGCCCTTAGATCAGAAGTACCAGTATACTTTACCATCCCAGGAAATACAGCTTCATCAGTCAAATCTGAAGCGTTAAAAAGGGGGAAGGTACCAACCATTGGGGATTTAGGGGAGGAATGTCCAGTTGAAAAGCTGCTTTTACCAAGTATAGGAACCTCATCATCAGATACTAGAGAAGGGATAATGCTTCTATATGGAAGCAATAAGGACTGAAATACTAAAACAGTAATAGCTACTACCCCCATAACAAAAAGCAATCTCCTGCTTTCAACCATGCATAATTTCTGAAATTGAAGAGCGTACTCCATACCATAGAGAGAGAGAGAGAGAGAGAGAGAGAGAGAGAGACTTGGCTATCCAGAGAGAGAGAGAGAGAGAGAGAAAGAGAGAGAGACTTGGCTATCCAATTAGGCAATGTGCCACTTGATCAGCTGGAAACTCAAAAACTCATCCCTCTTATTACCCCTGCAAAATCACCCAAATCCTTAAATTCCTGTGTGTGAAAGAGAGAGAGAGAGAGAGAGAGCACCCAAAAAGAGAGAGAGAGAGAGATGAAAATGCACTTCAGAAATCAAAATACAGTGTTTCAAGTGTTGATATCAGATTATCAGTAACTGTGAACAAGCCAAAACACTGACATCAACTCACAGAAAAAAATAAATAGGCAAGAAAATATATGATAGAAAAACAATGAAGAAATTGCAGCAACAATTCATACTCTCTCCCAACCCAGATTTCCAAAGAAGCCAAGATATACACACTAAATAGGAAGCAATGTGGGCATTTCTAGCAAGAAATTCAAGAACTTTCTGCAATACCAATTGTTAAAATAAAAAAATCACACACACAAGATACTCCTGATCTTTCAGCTCTTCCTAATACGTTGGACAAAAGAATGGCTTATACAACTAAAAAAAAAACGAAAACAGAAGAGCTTCACTTCAAAAACAGTCTTCCATTGATAAAACAAAGGGCAGAAATTCTCTTTCTTCTTGATGATTAATGAAATGTTGTTAGTTATCAAAAATTAAAAATATATATATATATATATATATATAAATAAAATCTTTTCTTCAAATAAAATAGCAGTTAGAACTTAAAAAATATGGTTAAATCTTATGAAGAGCCTTCACTACTTGCTAATGAGGTAAAGTCAATGGGTATCAAAACCTCAAACAGTCTTTAACTTGTGGGTTTGCAATTTGCATTTCCAGTTCAGCAGAGCTAAAAAAGCAATTTCAACTTTCAATCTAGTAAGTAAACAAATCCCCAAACCCTAATATCTATATAAGGAACTAAGCATGCAACAAAACCAATGAGATCCAAAGCTTCTCATGAAATAAATTTGAGAAATAAAGAGAACTCGAATCAAGAAAAATACAAAAACTAAACGAAATCATTAAACCAAAGCGTCTAGTAGAGCAGGAATTTTACAGATATTAATCCATGCACCAAACCCTAATGATTTGCAATGTCTCAACTAGAAACCAGAAAACTCAAGCTAAAGTAATGAAAGAGAATCAACTAAATTTCAAGAAAAAACGACCTTCAATCCACTTCAAGAAATCTAACTAGCACTCTCTTTTCAGAGGCTAAAATCATTTTGGACAAACCCTAACACCTTCGATTCAACAGAAAAGGAAGCTCTACTGAATAAATTAACAATAAAGAACAAGTAAATAAATTAAGAATAAAGAAGAATCTCTTACCAAATCGTTATTATTTTTTCGTATTTTATGAGATAAAAGTAAAATGCAAGAGAGAAAATTCCTATTTTCGAATGTTTTAAGCGGAATTACCTCACTGTGTTTTGGAACAAACGCCATGGTTGAAAAGCAGAGCTTTCGGTTTTAAGCTTCCACTGTTCATTAGAGTTCCGACTTCACTGCAACTGAATTAATGAACTAATAAAAGGGAAAAATTACTTAGAAACCCCAATAATTTGACATTAATACTTGTAATATTACCCTTAAAAATTTTAATTAAAATGATACCGGTGATCAGAGGGCTTAATTAATCCATATAACGCGTGGCATCATCTTAGAATATGTGCATGGGATTTTAAGTATTTTAAAACACATGAATCATTGTCAAAAGTAACTATTTGTCGCCTTTTCGCTTTACGTGTGTTAACTGTCATGACGGTTGAACGATGATTTGATTTAGAAACAACTTTTAGAACGTGTCAGATATATCTGACCGTCCACATCACCTGAAAAATGTGGAACTTCTCCAATAAGCTATCTCTGGAAACGGTTCATTATACCGAATCGTTTCACGTGTCCAAAATCTATTGGTAGTGGTTAACTTCTACGCTAACTACTTTCGAGACGAACGAAATATTAATGATTTAAACTTTTGACAAGACAAATTACAACTCTTTCCGAAGGACAGCAGTAGGAGTATATTACTCCTAATAAACCCTTCAAATATATACATTCCTAAACCAAAACTCAAAGTCATACATTCTCATCTTCCAGAAAAGACTTTGAACAATATTATTACTTTATTATGTACTTCGAAAGAAATCATTTAAGGAGGAGCATTCGAGTGCACACTTTAAACCTTCTAACTTAGAAGTTATATTTGGATCATATCCATAGACTTCGAAAGATTATTTATTATCGTTTCTCTTGTAGGAGCTACGAAGGAGATATCTTTCCTTCTGTTTTGTTCAACTCACAGGCCAATCACTTCCAGATGGTGAATTCGAAGGCTAACCACCTCGAGATGGTCAAATCGTCAAAAGTTAGTCACCCTTAAAGACTAAAGGTTAAATAGATTTGGATTCGGTTGAACTTCAGAGAAATCCTTATTAAAGAGATTCCCGAAGTATACATTCTTTCATCTCGAAAGAACACTTATGGATAACGATTTCACTGACTTGAAGTATATTTACAAAGGAGTACTTCGAAGTCATATTATTACCTCTCCATAAGTCACCTTCGAGTGACAAATATGGAAATAAACTTTTCATTCACTAAACTTTGAAGTACCCTCACTAAAGAGTACTTCGAAGTCATGTTCGTTCTCCATACGGTACCCTTGAGTGACAGTTATGGATTCAAATTCATTGATCTTGAAGTATCCTTACAAAAGAATACTTCGAAGGCACGTCTTTGCCTCTTCATATGTCGTCTTCGAGTGACAGTTATGAATTTGCAAGACTAAACTATACACTTTACTTAAGAGTACTTTGGCGGACAGAAACAAGTTGTTACCCTTGAAGGCACTCTTAAATACATTCAAACTACAAGGTAGAGTTCAAAGTCGCTCTAATTCATCCTTAGGAGTTGACTTCGAATGACATTTCATATTATATATGCCTACTGCGAATAAAATCCTCAGGAATGATACTTCGAGTGCATATCTTTATTCCTCAGAAGTTCTCTGAATGAGATATTTGTACTTCGGGGTCTCTTTTAAAGAAGTTATAGAATGACATATGTACTTCTAACTTCAATAAGTCAAAGACACTCAAGTTGGTTGTGCATAAACTCTAAACTACAAAAGGGCCTAGATAACTTCCTTACTGGGACTATTGATCATGAAAACGAGTTGCCCGCTGAGAAATCTAAGTCTGAAATCTCTATATGGGTAATTCGAGAATACATTGATTACCTTGTAATGTATGGTTATTCTAACATCTTTCGAAGGCAGATAGCCGCCAAAATTGGTTCCTTCGTGACAAACAAAGTCTAGAAGAGGATGTGACATTTAATAAACTCCTTTACTTCAAATGATTGGAATAAATTCCTGACAGCACATGATAAAACCTCAACTACTTATAATATACGTTGTAACTTATCTAAAGGGGATTTTGTCTTATCTGGAATGACGGTAAGAATGGAGACGTTGCTTTTAGATCTTTATGCATGGAACATGTGTCATTTAAACCGTGTTCCTCAAGTTCTAAAGCAACCTATCACAGAGCAAGTTTGTGGATTAGAAGTGACTCATCTCTCTTTCTGAAAATAATTTAGGCGTTTTGAAATACACGTGGCATTCGATATATGTTTTGACGCATGGGGATATTTATAAGCATCTCTTTGGACACTTGTTTGAATGGCATCTGTCTTGATTTGATAAACTAAATTCCCTATAAATAGCATAACGTATTCTCCATTAAAGACATTCTGGTTTTATCTGAAAGTTAAATTTCTGAGAAGTTAAGAGGTAGAAGACAACAGTGAGTAAAGACACTGAAAGAGAGATGGGATAGTCAGTCATATACTGTATTTCTCAATACATGATATAGACTTAGGTCCTTCAAATACTAAAGCTTTCTTGCTCTGAGATATGCATTCAAACTGACTTACAATTATTTCAATATCTTCCCCCTTTGTCTCTTCTCTTTGTCCTATTTACAGGTCATGCTTGTGAAGAAACACACTTGATAAAACGGTTGTGTAACAGTTTAGACTATCCTAAGACAGACTCCTTGAACTTACTTCTTTAGAGGGTTGTTGTATTGGCTCTTTGTAATCTTCACTAAAGTTCTTTTGATATATTGAGTCTTTTACAAATCCCGCATCAACAATACTTACCTCCCTTAAGATTTTAACTTGGTTACACATATCTCTCTTTATTAATATTTTGGGACACAAATACCCTTCTCTTATCTCTCAAACTATTTTAGAGTTAGAAAAAAACCTTTATCCAGATAATTTAGGGGTTTAATATTATATTAATTATTTATAAAATATTTATGATAGATTAATAAGTCTTAACATGTTTATTGTAAATAGATAATTAATCCTAAGCATTTGTTTCTATGCAAATTATTGTGTCCTCCCTTCCTTTGGGACGTTGGTTGGATCATAGTATTTAAACTCAATATCGGATCGGGGATCGATCAAACTCGGTATCGACTAATCTAAAACATGGCCCAATTTCTTTCTTTTTTTCTTAAAATGAAACCTTTTGAGTGCTGTCGGACGATCCATATTGGATCATCCGATCTGACTCATCCAAAATTGAGTGAGATCGTCTGGATCGAACAATCTGGCTCAATTTTAGATCGAGTCAGAGATCTTTTAATAAATTGGGAATCGTCTTGGGACCATGACTTATCCCGAGCCGATCCCGAGTTGAATCAGCCAATCTTTTACACCATAGGTACGGCATTCCCTCAAAAGAGGGATGGAGTGGGGAGGGTTTGGGCACACCCACGTCTTCCCTATAGGGGAGTGGTCGAGTGACCCTCAGCACGGACATGCCAAAAATAAATTAAAAAATCTATACAATTACTGTCATCCTAAATATACTCTAATTAATCATGTATAAAAAAAATCTTCGCAAATTACTCTCATCCTAATTAACCAAATAATTAATCCTCTCTAATTTTGTTAAAAGAGAGGATGGTGAGTGTTGTGCAAAACTTAAGATATCCAATATTATTACCAAACCACATCAACATTTAAGTAATTTATTTTTCTTATAAATTAGAAGTTAAATGATAGTAAAAATATATTTCAAGCATTTTGTGTTATTTTATTTACCGCGAGATCTTACTCTAAAGAAGGGACGTAAGTGTGATGCAAAAACTTTGGGGATGGTTTAAACGTTATTTTCAAACTTCATGAGGTGTGTAAATAATTCAGTTTAAATTAAACTAATGTGTTGCCCTTGACCATATCGTTTACGAAAATTACATATAATGCACTAAGCCGACAACATCTATCCTAGTAAACGAGCAAAGCATATCAATGTGGGCGGGGGAATATATCGGGTCTGAACTCTGAAGCCGGTTCATTGATCCTAATCCACATGGTTGACCCTTTTAAATCCTTTTTTTAGGGGTTTTAATAAAAATTATTTAAATTAATCAATAATTACATTATAATACTATCAGATAGTAAATAATTTATAGAATATACAACAATAATAACAAAATGTTTTGTTCCATTTAGTAAGTTGTTGAATATATTATATCATATATGATATATTAAATATTTTAAATAATCTATACTATTAAGGGATAGAGCATATCAAAAAGCGTGCCAAGATAATTTTTAAAATAATAATATTTAATATAATTAAAGATGATATTATCTTTTGATTTATTCTAGAGACTACGGTCAAGTTTTCAAAATAACCGTTCTCACATCTTTCAACTATAAAAAAGAAATGATGTAATAATAAAACGATTAACATATTCTAAAGATGTATCAACAGGCATACACGTGCTACCCGTTGCTCATACTAATATAATGTGAGGCTAAAGAATTTTTTTTTAAATGAAGAGGTAAATACATGTTTCAGAGGGAGATTCAAGATTTTAAAAAGAGTCGCGATGAGGTCACTCACAAAAGACCTATTTAGGTCCCCCGATTTATCATGTTACTCAACGTGGATTGGAGAAACTGGCAACTAGACAAATCCTAAATCATTAGCATTAAAACTTATAATTCTTAAATTCTAAATCTTAGTTTATAATCTTAAAACCCCAAAGGCTCCGTTTAGATGCCAAGAGTATACCAAAAGATGAAGGTGCTGCTTGTCTTAACGATAAAGTCTTGAGTTGTTGTATTCAAAATCTGGGATCGATTATTCCTGCCTTCATAGTTATTTTTGAAAAAGAAGGGTCTTTCTGCATCTCCTTCTCTCCCCTTTGGGAGAGTGGTCTCACGACCAACCATCACGCCTACCAAAAAAAAAAAGAAATATATCAAAAAGTAAGTTGGAAAGTAATATGCCAGAAGACAAAGAAGTTTGACCGAAACATTTCTTGTACGTAACACCCATACTTTTCGAACATCCAAACATGTATATTAGATACAAAAATCAAACGAAAAAAAAAAAAAAAAAAAAAAAGAACCCAAAAACCAAAATATTTAATCTTAAAAAAAAATAAAAA
>JAUPMG010000010.1:4273851-4284480 GCA_031762675.1 Pachysandra terminalis
ACTCGACACAAACTGAATTAATCCTATTTATATATATATATATATATATATATATATATATATATATATATATGAGTAGGTAAATTTTAGAATTTAGGGGTTTATAAAATTCCCTCTAAAATTTCTGCTATTTCTAAATAAGTCCCTTGTTTGGGTAAGTTGGATTTTATATTTTTAAGTATTTGCACATTATTCAGGTTGGTTTAAGGTCAAATGTATGACTCAATATGTGATTGCGGTTATCAACCTGAATTATGTCGACTCAAGCCAACTCAAAATTGCAGTTTGGATTGGGTTGGATGTTTACAAAATAAAATCGGTTTTGCATTTCGGTTTCATAGTTCAGGTTTCATATCGGGTTGGATTTGGATTGGGGTTGCGTTGACCTTCAAGGAAGTTGGTTTGGGATTGGGTTGAGGTCAACTCGACTCAAGCCGAACTGAGTTGCACTCCTACTTTTACTAATGTTACAAGTGAAAGTGAAGACAATTTTGGACAAGTAAAATGTAAGATCATGGAAGCTAGGGCTGGAAACGAACCGAGCCGAGCTTTGCTCACCTAGGGTCGAGCTTGTAATTCAAATAAGGCTAGAATTTGTTGGGCTCAAATTTAGTTCATAAAAGCTTGGCTCGGTCCAATTATGTTAATAAACGATTATGCATTCTTTTATGATCGGCAATAGGAGTTAGAACAAGATTTCGACAATTGTTTTGGTCATGTTTTAGCTTTGATTTTGGAACCCAAAACTCATTCTAATCAATGATTATAGAAAAGTGTGGCTGTTAAGTGATTTTGAGCCCTCAAGTCCACCATATATCATGGATTCATAATTATAAATATGATGTGAACTCTAGTATGGCTGAATGATTTGTGAACCAACTAATCTTCAAACAGTAAGAAACCGACTCATTGGTGTCAATTGAAGTCCCTACATTGGTCTTACCATTCCTTGTCAGAACCAAGCCTGTGATCCTTTAGTAATTGAAAGAATACCTTAATCAGTTTGCATATCAAGAGCTCTATGATTCTCCCTGTTTCCTGGTTAGCAATTTGTCCTTCATTCATGAAGCATATCAGAAGCAATGGGGGTCTCTGCACTAGTGCCAATCCAGCAACTTTATCCTTTAACTTCACCCTTCTTGTGCCAAAGGAGCAACGCACACTTGCCAGAACCCCAGTAGAGCTCCTCAATGTATTGTTTCAATACTCAGGTGTTGTGATCCACTGAAGATGACCAAAAAAAAAAGAAAAAAAGAGAATTTTTTTTTAAAAAATAAAAATCAGGTAACATTAACATGAAATCATATGGAAAACAGGAAAAAAGCCAACCATATGCAACTACATAGATAGAAAATTTTTACGCAAGTACTGTTTCAAATTTAGTCCAGTGAAGTTAATGGTGAAAGAAACTTCACCTCACTGGTGAATCTTTGGAATATGGCTAGGCAGACCCATCTTTGAAAAAAATCTTTTTGTGCTCACAAAATACAAGACACAAGATCCTCTGGAACAACGACATTGTGAGCAAAAGTGTTAGGGATATTGGGTGGCTCACATACACCAGTTTCTAGATCCAAGGGGGAGGGACTCGAGGGGCCTCATGGGGCAGAGCGAAGCAGAGCACCATGGTTCACTTCATATATACATGTAAAATCAAGATACTCGTAAGAAAACAAACCCATATCTTCTCATAATGGTTCATATATACATGCAACACATTCAAAAGAAATACAACGATCTAAACAAAAATCACGATACCCAGATCACAGATAGTAACTTACGGAAACAAGGTTCTCCAATGTCAAGAAATCAGACTCCACTCTGCAAAACCCAGAAACAGATTAGTCCTTGGAATCCAGTCAAAACCAGATCTGTATGTAGGCAAGATGCAATCCAAAACATCCACACAAAAA
This sequence comes from Pachysandra terminalis, assembly GCA_031762675.1. Classification (NCBI taxonomy): domain Eukaryota; kingdom Viridiplantae; phylum Streptophyta; class Magnoliopsida; order Buxales; family Buxaceae; genus Pachysandra; species Pachysandra terminalis. Next base: position 4,275,765 of record JAUPMG010000010.1, read on the forward strand.
GACAGCAAATGAAAAAAAGAAAAGAAAAAAAATACAAAATAAAAGAGAAAGATTAATTACATGGAAAATGTTAAGAACACATTGGTAGAACTCGCCCTCATAAACCGGTTTATAAGAGAAGGGTGCCCAAGTGCTTATAAACCACCAACTAATCCCATATTTAGTCGATGTGGGATCGTAACATTCCACCCCTCTTTCAGAACCGACGTCCACGGCGGCTCATATCCCAGCTGGGTGACTTCGCGGATCCCGCACACGGCCAGGTAGCAGCCCTCCCCAGGTCGCCTTATCCGCAACGAGAGCCATCCCGAAGGGTGCCTGCTCTGATACCATTTATTAAGAACACATTGGGTAGAACTCACCCTCATAAACCGGTCTATAAGAGAAGGGTGCACAAGTGCTTATAAACCACCAACTAATCCCATACTTAGTCGATGTGGAATCGTAACAGAAAAAGATAGTGATGGAAAGGGAGTCGAGCAATACAAGAAGCATCGAATTTCCTCATCCTGACAAACCAGATCATCGTTATCCAGTCCCTTTATTCGCTCTGATCTGCCCTACCCCACCATCTTCTCATCTTCTGGTGCTTGGTCACGTAAGAGACCCATACGACAAACAAAATTAAAAACAAAAGAGCGGGTTTTACAGAATTCCCATAACAAGTAAAAGCTTCCCACACTGGATTTCTTTAAATCATCTTCCAGGAAAAAAATCTTAAATCTTATACAAGAGGGGAAATGGTACAACAATATATAGACAGAACATGATTTATACACCGTCGAACCGCCAATACCCCACAAGTTCACTCGCTTTTATTTGTCTAGATTCAAACATGACTTGACATGAACTATGAGAGCTTTTTATTATCAATCTGCAAAGATGATTTTATCTCCACTGGTTTGACAACCTGACCTTCATGTCATTTATTCCTTCATTCTGCTTCTCCATTGCTCTTAGGCCTTTATCTGGGTCTAATCTGAAAAACTCTATTGTACCAAATTGAGTGAAGGACCATGTGAAAGATGTCATACTTCATAGGCTTACTGTGCCAAAGGAAATGCTTTTGCACCTTCTTCACCCCCAGCTGCAATTCAAGATACTTCTCCTCTGGTATGGAAAGGAGTATGTCCTTCAACTTGGGAATGTCTTTCTCCGGAACAATGATCGAGAATGCATCCCAGTTCAAAATCTCAAAGAATGGAGGTACAAAATTATCTGATATAATCACTGGTACGCACTCGTAGAAGATGGCCTCGACCACCCGCGGACTGTTAACCTCATAACCCTTGGCACAGATACAGTACTTGCTGCTCTTCATGTGGTTGATATAGTTCATCTTGCTCACGACACCACGAGGCATTGGACCAAAAATCTTCATGTCTGGATCTTTGTTCTCCCAGTACTGTAGGAGGAGCGGACGTAAGTATCCGTGCATGTTCCCAGCAAAGAAAGCAAGAATTGACCTCTCAGAAGGAGACTTTCCTCCAACATCTCTGAGAGGGTTCTTAGCGGAGCGAACGTATGTTTCTGGAAGTGAGACGTCCCTGCCTATTTTGAAGCCTCCAGTCACATCAGCATTACAAAGGGCCTTGATACAACTTTCCATGTGGTGCCTTGTTTCATATGGGGCCTGAGACAGTCACATTCATCAGAAAACTTGTAAAAATTTGATTCACTTGAATATTTTTTGAAGTTAGAAGTTTTCAACCATGTTTCAAGCTATGGTAATAAATAGGGATGAAACTATAGATTAAATTCCTTGGAAACATACCCAGTCATGGCAAGCAACAAGAAAATGATCTGCTCCGGCAGTTCTGTTCCAGAATGGATATTTTGCTGCTATCAGTTCGGCGTACTTCTTTAAATAATCGGCTAGGTTCTTCCGATTATGTGAGTTACGTACATACAAAGCGTATTCTAGCATGCGTGAACTAAAAGGCATGTAAAACAGGTGCGCTTTTCTGGGATCCTTCACTAAAAACCGTTTGTTTCCAGCCACCAATTTCATAAACCATCCCTCAGAGGCATATATTCCCTTGAGAAATGGTTGATGAAAGATGGGCTTGTGTCCATCTCTGTAGATATAGATTTTGAGCATGCGTTCCATTAGTTCATAACTCCTACAAATCATCAGATAAAAATTTAAAATAAGCAACATTAACGGTTTCAGATTTTCATTTGGACGAGTGGAGTGAAAATGGATACAAAAAAAAAAAAAAAGTAGAAGTTAGCCCACAGCAACATCAATTATTGGCAGTTAAACCATATGATCATGTGGAAGGAAACCTGCCAAGAAGTAAGTCAACTACTTGCATGCATAGAAATAAGCAAACATTACATAAACAGTTTTTGTACTCCATACAAACTCTGGTGGTTACTCCTTCTGGAACCTTTCTTGACCACATCCACAACACACTAATATTTCAAATCCTCAAGCTTGTCTATGTAGATCTTACAAGATATTGCCATGGATTATGTATCAGATCCCAATAGATATGATGCAGGCTTATCAGAATCTTTTTTCGTCAAAGCATTATTTGCAAGTACAAACTATACAAATCTTTTCCTTAGAGCCATAAATGAAATCTAACTTCACGAGGCAACAGAGAACCTTATACCACATAAGAGTGTTTATCAATTACATTGATCTAAGAGTCATAATAAAGGCAAAATTATTTGTGTGAAATTTGTAGTACACTGTTATGACATGGATGAGGATTTCAGGATAAGTCCAATCGAGTTTATCATTGGCTTCAACATTTAGAAGCCTTCCTCCATCCCTCTCTCCCTCAAGGGAGCAAGTTTAAGTTTTTTGCATGGCAAAGAGTGTATTCACACCCCCAACTAAATTATAGGCACTTTTACATTGCAACCAAAGAAATAATATCTCCGATTTGAAGTTTCATGCAGAAAGTTATTGAACATCCTTAATATCTGGAAGCCTCTGCTCCAACTCCGCTAGGGTATAATAACACGTGGAACCCTCTAACACTTTCTTCTGTATATTCCTTTCTAAACAGTTGGTTACCGGTCCGACTACCAAACTCTTTTTGCTCAATGAAAAGTGAAGGTAGTCTACTTGCATCATCAAAGAAGATATCATGATACTACCTTTTGCGAATGACGACAATACGGTGATTTCGGCTTTTCAAAAGGGTGACATTGTAGGTTAGATTCCTACTTGTTGAAGGTCTATAGTAATGTTATGTTATACTGACAATTAGGTAGTTACAGTAGTCTGCCTATAGTCTCATCCATTGACGCAGATAACGAGATCACATTCTCGTTGACTACCCGCTTCTAGTGCGACAGAGAATGCAAGCAACCTTACTAATAAAGGGGTCGCCACTGCCCAAATATTATTAGGTAGGTCTCCAGTCGGTGAAAGCAACTTGCAAACTCTGTGTGTGACAAGTAAGAAATCTATAGTGTGTCCAGTGCTACTAGAGCATTTTGCGAGGAATTTAAAATCAAGCAATTATCTGGAACCCTCCTTCCCACCATCAAGAAAGCAAGTTTCTGCTCACAATAAAGAGTATATTATTAAAATAAATAAATAAACTTTAACGTGTCAAGATACATAAGCCTGCTTTGCAAGAATTGACTTCTCTTTTTGGTGTGGGTTGGTATTGTAGCTTAAAGCAATGTCCTCCCACATCAAACAATGAAAATAACATCTAAAGCCTCTTGCAAGTAGATTAAAACAACAAAAAAATGTTCATCTGTCAAGATACATAAGCCTGCTTTTTCAAAAATGGATTGTTAATTTTAGAATAATCTATCTAACATAAACATATTAATTAGTGTTACCTTTTAAACCTGGAAACGTTTCGGAAAAGAGGAGCATGAAGATCTTGATCATTCTTAACAATAGGTGCATTCTCGATCTGAGACTTTGCATATAGGATTTCCTGGTCTCGCACTGAGTACCAGTGTGGTCTCTACAGCCCAACAAAAGGAAGAAAAAAAAGGATCAAACAACGCTTATTGTACTGCACTGTTTCTGGAAAAATTACAATTCCATAATCCAAAACCATACCATTGCACGTAAAGAAGAATGACGCCGAATCAATAAACTGTTCATCTCAGATATTGATGTTACAGAAGTTGGTGGCATCTCAGACCTCATCTTTTTCCTTACAGGGCTACCTTTCAATGCAGAATTATTGTTTGAAGATGCAGGATTACTTTGCATTTGCTCCAGTTTTTTTTCCTTCGGAAGAATTTCTGCTGCATGTTTTATCATTGAAGATATGTTGGGGGAAACAGGAGAAATGGAAGTGTTTGAATTCGCATCTGGAATCCTCTTAAAGGATATGTTAATCAATGGAGCTACTGGTGGTGATACAAACAGAGTGGATGGTAAGGCAGTATGTGCAGCCCCCATTTTCTCAAGTATCGAACTTATACCTGTTTCTCCAAAATTACCTGATGGAAGTTCATTGCTTGGTTCCCTGGTCTGCTCTAAGGTTTTAGGTGTTCTAGCCTTTTCTTGAGGAGAACCATTTTCTGGATTTTTAGCATTCTTCAATGTGGGATCCTCATCCAAATCAATAATTTCATCATCTGGGTTACTATCCTCATCTAATTCAAAAGCATAATCTGGATCTATGTCCTTCTCCAATACATAATCATTCTTTAGGTCTCTGTCCTTTCCTTCTGTTTTATCATCACGTCCAACTTCTTCCCTTAGATCAGAAGTGCCAGTATACTTTACCATCCCAGGAAATACAATTTTATCAGTCAAGTCTGAAGCATTAGAAAGGGGGAAGTTACCAACCATTGGAGATTTAGGGGAGGAATGTCCTGTTGAAAAACTGCTTTTACCAAGTATTGGAACCTCACCATCAGGTACTAAAGAAAGGATAACGCTTCTATATGGAAGCGATAAGGACTGAAACACTAAAACAGTAATAGCTACTACCCCCATGACAAAAAGCAATCTCCTGCTTTCAACCAGGCATAATTTCGGAAATTGAAGAGTGTAATCCATACCACAGAAAGAGACTTGACTATCCAAGTAGCCAATGTTTCACTTGATCGGCTGGAAACTCAAACCTCAACCCCCTTATCCTTGCAAAATCACCCAAATCCTTAAACTCCAGTGAGAAAAAAATAGATTGAAGTGTTCCCTGGAGAGAGAGAGAGAGAGAGAGAGAGAGAGAGAGAGAGAGAGAGAGAGATTGTCAGTCTAAAAATGCACTTCAGAAATTAAAATACAGTGTTTCAAGTGTTGATATTAGTAATTGTGAACGAGCCAAAACACTGACATCAACTCATAGGAAAAAAATAGGCAAGAAATATTTATGATAGGAAAACAATAAAGTAATTGCAACAACAATTCATGCTCTCTCCTAATCTAGACTTCCAAAGAAGCCAAGATATACACACTAAATAGAACGCGATGTGGGTTTCTCTAGCAAGAAATTCAAAACCTTAATAAATAACCACTTGCTCTAAAAGCTTAAGTTGTTAAAGAACGGCACAACAATATATATCAAATGGTTCAACATCCTCCCGCACAGGAAAAACACATCCGTGGGAGAACACAGGGCACCAAGACAAGCACACAAACACATACCCCCGGGATTCGAACACTCGACCTCCCGTTTTGATACCATGTTGACAACCACTTACTCTAAAAGCTTAAGCTGTTACAGAACGGCAAAACAATGTATATCAAATGGTTCAACACTCTCCCGCAGATGTTGGCCCCACACGGGAACAACACATCCATGGGAGAACCCAGGGCATTGAGGGAAACACACCCATAAACACCCGCACGGGAACAACACGTCCATGGGAGAATAAACACAAACACTTACCCCCGGGATTCGGGGCAAACACACCTATACACACCTGCATGGGAACAACACATCCATAGAAGAATAAACACACAAATACATACCCCCGGGATTCAAATACTCGACCTCCCGCTTTGATATCATGTTAAATAATCACTTGCTGTAAAAAGCTTCAGCTTTTAGAGTAAGTGGTTCTCAACATTCTGCAATGCCAATGGTTAAATATACGCATGCACGATACAAAAATAAAGCCATGGTCTTTCAGCTGTTCATAATACCTTGGACAAAAGAATGGCATATACAACTAAAAAAATAGAAAGCAGAAGAGATTCGTTTCAAAAAAATAGTGTTCCACCGATAAAACAAAGTGTGCAAGAATTCTTTTTCTTCAAATAAAATAGCAGTAGTCACTTTAAAAAATCTGGTTGAATATTCTGAAGAGCGTTCATTACTTGCTAAGGGGGTAAAATCAATGGGTATCAAAACCTCAAACAGTCTTTAACTGTGTGGGTTTGCAACTTGCATATCCAGTTCAGTAGAGCTAAAATCGCAATCTCAACTTTCAATCTAGTAAGTAAACAAATCCCAAACCCCAATATCTATATGAAGAACTAAGCATGCAACAAAACCAATGAGATCCAAACCTTATCATGACATAAATTTTAGAAAAAATGACAATCCGAATCGGGAAAAATATAAAGACTAAACGAAATCCTTAAACCAGAGCATTTTATAGATATTAATTTATGCAACAAACCTTCAATCCACTTCACAATGAAAGAGAACCAACTCAATTTCAAGAAAAACAGCCATCAATCAACTTCAAGAAATCTAACTAGCACTCTCTTTTTCAGAGGCACAAAAGCATTGGAAAAACCCTAATATCTTCGATTCAACAGAAAAGGAAGCTATACTGAATAAATCAAGAATAAAGAACAAGTGAATAGACTAAGAATAAAGAAGAACTCTTACCAACTGATTATTCTTTTTTTTCATTTTTTATGAGATAAAATTAAAATGCGAGAGAGAAAATTATCTTATTTTGAGATTTTTTTAAGTGAAATTACCTCACTGTGTAAGAACATCACCATGGCTGAAAAGCAGAGCTTTTGGTTTTAAGCTTTCGCTCTTCATTACAGTGCTGCTTCCAGCTTGTTAATAAACTAATAAAGCATAAATTACTTAGACATCCCTATAATTTGACAATAATACTTGGAACTACCCTTAAAAGTTTTAAATGATACTCACCCCCTTAATGTTTTAACTTGGGTAAACATATGACATATCTCCCTTTATTCCAAATTATTTCATCTACCACAAGATCCTACCCTAAAGAAGGGAGGTGGTAAGTGTGATGCAAAAACCTTGAGGTGGTCCAAACGTTATTGTCAAACTATATGGGGCGCGTAAATAATTCAACCTAAATTAAACTAATAGTGCAGCCGTTGACCATATTGTTTACGAAAATTACATATATGTCACTACGCCGACAGTTTCTACCAGTCAAAGAAGCTGAGAGTAAGCGCAACGTGAGCCGGGAATATATCGGGTCTGAAAGCCGGTTCATTGATTTCCACCCGGTCTTACTAGTGATCTTTCAAGATCTCTTTGTAGCAAAATCATGAATGGCATAAATCCTTCCTCACACGTGACTCGTGATTTGTTGAATTCAATTTTGTTTTACTTATACTGTTGACCAGGTGGGCTAATTTAACCCCACTTTACATGCGGCACTTAATTACGAACGCATGTACGCGTTTTAGGGTATAGCCGCATACACTGAATTATTCATAAAGCTGAAACGGTTGTACAGTTGTCCCTTTCACGTGTTAGCTGTCAGCAGCTGCGTACGATGATTAGACGTTTTGGTGAAAAGCAAGATTTGAAACTGCAGGATATCTGACCGTTCTTATTACCAATTAATGAGATAGCTTCTCAAGGAAGCCATCTGTTTGAATTTCAGCCCACAGGAGAATGACACGTGTCCCAAACCCAACAATCACGTCATTTCCTCTCTTTTGAAATATTCAAAAAATTTAAAGACTTATGCTCCCGCGGCATACTGCCTTTTGGGCACCCGAGTGAAGGAGAATCTTACTCTTCCCTCGACGGACCTTATTTTACTCGAATGACGTATTTAGGGGCATGTTACCCCTAATGAACTCAAATAGTTATGATCTCAATGGATCCTCGAAGTCACATCTATCTGCTCTCTAGAACAGACTTCGAGTGATTTTTATTCCATACCTTTACGTTTTAAAGGCACTATTATGCAAGGAAGGACCCTCAAGGGAACTTTCCATACCTTCTAACTCAAAAGTCATGCTTGGATCATATCCATAGACTTCGAAGGACTATTTTGTATCCTTTGTCTTGAAGGATCACAAGGCAGATGTATTCAATCCGAGGGACAACCTCGACGGACATATCCGAGGGACAACATCGACGGACAAATCCGAGGGATAACCTCGACGGACAAATCCGAGGGATAACCTTGACGGACCAATCCGAGGGACAACTTCGACGGACAATTTCGAAGAAAGTCTCTTCCAGGCTAACCACCTCCAAATGGTCAATTCGAATGAGGTATTTTTCCTCCTGCTAAGGGTGAATTTGAAGGAGGAATATTTCTTCATCCTAAGACGAATTTCAGGCTAACCACCTCGAGAGGGTCAATTCGTCAAAGGGCTTGTCACCCACAAAAGACTACGGATTCCGTTCCCCCTCGAGGGACACAGATTTGGGTTTACCCTCTCGAATGTTGTCTTTTATGCATCCGACTTACCAGTTGGGGCTCGAAGTCACTTTCATTCATTCTCATGAACTAACTTTGAGCCATATCTTGGGACTTTCACTTCCAGAAAGCAAATCCTCAGTGGAAAGAGCTTTAGAAGTTGAAAGCACGCCAT
>JAUPMG010000010.1:4284580-4297636 GCA_031762675.1 Pachysandra terminalis
TCTGCTATATTCATGTAGAAACGGAAAGAACCATACTTTTCGAACATCCAAACATGCATATTAGATACAAAAATCATCTTTCTGCTATATTCAGGTAGAAACGGAAAGAAAAAAACATATGAACCCTAAACCCTAAATATTGAATCTTAAAAATAAATAAAACTCTAATAAAAAATATTTATTTAGAAACCAATAAGATCGATACAAGTAACGATTGGAAATGCTTTCACGTGTCATGCTCTAGGGTTGGACATCCTTGCAGAAGCGAGTCTCTGCCATAAGAAGCCACGTCGGGTTTGCGTCATTGATCATTGGGGAGGTCCCACCCCACTCGGCAATCGCAATCTCCCACGCATCATTGAATGATTTTTGAACTTTCTATTCAAATTTCAGACCGCAGAGCAAACAGTTGGTCTCAAAGCTTTAATTTAACAAACAAATTGGCAAGATTTAGGGTTCAAGATCTGGTTTTGATGGTCAGTGACAGTTAAAAAAGTAAATTTCCATTTTCTTGGGAAGATGATTTGAAGAAATCCAGTGTGCGTGTGAGGAGCCGGGTGCTTTTACGTATTATGGGAATTCCGTAAAACCCATTCTTTTGTTTTTAATTTGGTTTGTCGTGTGGTTCTATTACGTGACCCAGACACCAGAAGATGAGAGAAGATGGTGGTGGGGTAGGGCAGATCAGAGCGAATAAAGGGACTGGATAACGATGATCTGGTTTGTCAGGATGAGGAAATCCGATGCTTCATTTCTTTTATTGCTTGAATCCCTTTTTTTAATGTAATTAATCTTTCTCTTTTTCTTTTCTTTTCTTTTTTATTTTTGGATTGAATCTTGTCTATATACAGATCTGGGTTTGACTGGATTCCAAGGACTAATCTGTTTCTGGGTTTTGCAGAGTGGAGTCTGATTTCTCGACATTGAAGAACCTTGTTTCTGTAAGTTATTACTATCTGTGATCTGGTTATTTTGATTTTTTTCTTTAGATAGTTGTATTTCTTTTGAATGACTGGATTCCAAGGACTAATAATCTCCATATGAACCATTCTGGAGAAGATATGGATTTGTTTTCTTTTGGGTATCTTGATTTTATTTCTTCTGATGGTCTAAGTGTTTGATTTTATTTCTTCTGCTGATCTAAGTGTTTGGTGTTGGATTCTCAGTTAGTTCTTTTCTTTTTAAAGTGTTTTAACTTCTTCGGGGAGAATGAAAAAATGGGGAGTGGGGCTACCTTGCATTAGACATTTAAAGGGTATAATTAAGCAGTTCGATTTGGGGAGTGGGGCTACTAAAACACCATTTGTAGTTCAAGAGTGATATCATTAATGACACTCTTGACGGTTGATTCCTTGGATGACCTCTTTACATGGCACATATGGTGTAAGACGGTTCTTTCTCCTGCCCTTCTTGTTCATCTGTATCTTTGTTAACTCTTACAGTTGATTCAACATGTGCAGGTTGAAGCTTCCATTATTTGGTCTAAGACTTGCCTGGAGGATGACATTTGCATGTTGGAAATATTCCTTTCTTCATGCGAGACGTACTCAAATTCGAATTGTGAGGTAAAACAAGTTAGTTTCAATTTTTAAGACATGATCCATAGCAATGAAGTGTCTGTGAATTGTGTCTTCTAATTTCTGTTGCAAAAGCCTATCTCTTTCTCATGCTATAAGGGTTTCTGTGCCCTTATTTTGCATTTGAATCTGTTCGTATTGCTGGGTTACCCATTTTTGGAATTTCCAGCATGATATCTCGGGTGCAGAAAACTCTGCGCGGATCTTCAGATGATATTGGATGGTTGCAACAAACTTCAGGAGTTTTGCCTGTGGAGGATGGTACAGCAAGATTCATGGAGCTGCTTCAAGGCATACGGTACCAATCTAGTCTGATCTTCAGTTGTCTTTCATAGATTGAATCCTAGGATTTCATTATTTTGATAATGGTCAATCTGTTTTGCATTTTCTATACTCTACTTATTTGTTGGTTCATAAGCACATTAGATATGATTATATTTTCCCTCTTTTTTATATGAATATGATGATATGCTTTCTGTCTTTCTTTACAGAAATGGAGAGCATAGTCTTCCTAACTCATTTGTTTACTTGCTAATTCCAGGTAAAATGACTCCCTTTCTCGTGAGTTTCCGTTGGTTCTCCATCTTTTCATCAACTCTCGGCCATTTGGGTTGGCAGGCCTTCTCAGCAACCACAGCCCCTTGTATTTTGTGAGCACAAAAAGATTTTTTTCAAAGATGGGTCTTGCTTGCCATATTGCAAAGATTCACAGTGAGGTGAAGTTTCTTTCTCCATTAACTTCCATGTACTATATTTGAACCAGTACTTAGGTAAAAAAATTCTGTGTAGTTGCACTTGCACTCGGTTGGCCTTTTTTTTTCTTTCCTGTTTTCCATATGATTTCATGTTTATGCTGTCTTGTATGCAGGCATCAGTGGATCACAACGCTTGGGTATTGAAACAATACATTGAGGAGCTCTACTGGGGTTCTGGCAAGCGTGTGTTGCTCCTTGGGCACAGCAAGGGTGGAATTGATGCAGCTGCTGCATTGTCAATTTACTGGTCTGATTTGAGGGACAAAGTTGCCGGATTGGCACTAGTGCAGAGCCCATATGGCGGCACCCCCATTGCCTCTGATATCCTTCGTGAAGGCCAAATCGCCGACAAGGAAACACGGAGAATCATGGAGCTCTTGATATGCAAATTGATTAAGGTATTCTTTCAATTACCAAGGGATCGTAGACTTGGTTCTGATAAGGTTCACAAAGGTTGTAAAATATTGAAAATCATATTGCAGGGTGACATGAGGGCTCTGGAGGATCTCACTTACGAGAAGCGCAAGGAATTCATCATGAAACATAGGCTACCTGAACAAATCCCTTTAGTTTCCTTCTACTCCGAAGCAAGCATCGCTCCTGGTGTTCTTTCCACCATGTCCCACATTGCCCACGCGGAACTTCCTTGGCTTCCACTTCCTAGCTTCCTCAACGAGGAGACTGATGATTATTCCGTCCAAGCAGGTTGCAAGGTACCTGTGGTGATTCCTCTTGCTGCTGCCATGGCTGTGAGCGCACTCCACCTACAACTCCGGTATGGAGAGAAGAGTGATGGATTGGTGACGTGCCGCGATGCCGAGGTTCCGGGTTCGGTAGTTGTCAGACCTGACAGGAAGCTGGACCATGCTTGGATGGTTTACTCTTCATGGAAAAAGGACACTGGTGAGCCTGATGCATGTGAGATGTGTGAGGCTCTATTGACGTTGCTCGTGGAGATTGGGAAGATGAAGCAAGAACAAAGTGGAGGTTGAATTACTCTCAAAAGTTTGTTTTACATTACAAATTTCTGGTTTTGTAACTGTAACAGCAATTTAGATAAAAGAAATGAAAAGCTAGACAAAAATGGAAATAAGTTTGTGTGTTTGTATTGGTACTCTGAAAAAAGAAAGAGATGAAGATGCCTTACATTGTTACAATTCTTTTCCCAAATAATCAAGATAGTTCAATTACAACCATCGGTAGTCCGACAAGATATATCGAATATTTTCCATGCAATTATACACATGTACAAAATACTACCTGATATTATATTACACCAGTCAATTACAGCTACAATTGTAGTACATTGTTCACTCTTTTATAAATCAATTTCATGTTCAACGTTCAAACACACTCTCTTCCTATAGCCTTGACTGCTGCAACATTTTCGACTTGGAATGCTCATTTCTTACAGTTTCTCCTTTTTCCCGGAGTGTATTTTCCCTACTTACAGAAAGAATAATAGTTCTCGATTTGGAATGAACTCATTCTAAACTTCAAATCACACTTCTAGCTTGAGTTTATCTGGAAAACTCGATTGTACCAAATCGAGTGAAGGATCATGTGGAAGACATCATACTTCACAGGCTGAGTGTGCCAAAGGAAATGCTGCTGCACTTTTTTTACTCTCATTTGCATGGACAGATACTTCTTCTCTGGGATTGAAAGGAGAATGTTCTTCAAATTGGGGATATCTTTCTCTAAAACAAAGACAGCAAATGCTTCCCAGTTGAGAACTTCAAAGAGAGGCAGCACGTAATTGTCCGATATGATCACAGGAACACACTCGTAAAAGATAGCCTCGACCACCCGTGGGCTATTGACCTCATACCCTTTAGCACAAATACAATACTTGCTGCTCTTCATGTACTGTATGTAATTCATTTTGCTCTTATAGCTGCGTCCCATCGGACCAAAGATCTTCATGTCCGGATCCTTGTTCTCCCAGTACTGTAATAGGATTGGACGAAGATAACCATGCATGCTACCACCAAAGAAGGCAAGAGTTGGCCTCTGAGAAGGAGGTTTGCCCCCAAGATCTTTAAGAGGGTTCTTTGTGGAGTGCACATATGTTTCCGGAAGAGATACATCCTTGCCAATATTAAAGTCTCTGCTGGCATCAGCATTGCAAAGGGCTCTGATGCAACTAGCCATATAGACCCTTGTTTCGGCTGGACCCTGAGAAGATGCAGTATATCAGAAATCTTCCACTTAAAAGTATTGGAAATAAACAAGCTTCATGTTGATCGGGATCAAGCAATAATAATAAACAAAGTAATAATGAAGATCAAACAATGCACACCAAAGCCTACGTCCACGGGAAAGAAGAAGTTTTCACTATAACGAAACCAAAGTAGGGTGTCAACTTAAACTCCTACTTGATATATAAGGAAAATCCCCAATATACCCTTAACACACCCCCTAACCCCATGGTACTGACCCGCACAATGAGTTACCTTCGCTCCGCCCCACCGGGCCCCTAAGGTGACAGGTCCCTACCCCTTGATTAGACAATAAAACCAATCACATAATACTTGATTAGACAATAAAACCAAATCACATAAACCTAAAGGGGAGCAAGAAAAGAGCATACCCAGTCATGGCAAGCAACAAGAAAATGATCTGCTCCACCAGTTCTGTTCCAGAAAGGATATTTTGCTGCAATCGTATCCAGATACTTCTTTAAATGTTCGATTAGGTTTTTGCGATTGTGTGAATTTGGTACATATAATGTGACCTCCAGAATTCGTGAACTAAAAGGCAAGTAAAACAGGTGGGCTTTCCTGGGGTCCTTAGTCATGAAATGTTTGTTTGCTTCCATCAATCTCATAAACCATCCCTCGGAAGCATATATTCCGTCAAGTAGCAGCCCCGGCTGATGGAAGATGGGCTTTTCTCCTTCCTTGTACACATAAACTTTGAGCATGCGTTCCATCAGTTCATAGCTCCTGGAAATGTGACCATATACGAATTTTCAAGTGAAATGCTAACGAAAAGAGCAACAACTAGAAGTTATCCGTAAATAGGATTCTGGAAAGCATAAACGATCATGTCCTGTAATAATTAGCAGCTCAATTGATGAATGAGCAGAACTTTTAACAATGAAAAGTAGGTCTTTTCAACAAATATTCTCAAAAAGAAAGTAGCACTCTTCCAATCCATATCCAACATCTGCTATTTAGGAATTCACACCTACCACGGGATTTATTAGAGGACATCTATCCCAATCTACATTGCCTGGATCCTTCATACCAGCTTATCCATGTCAGCACAAAAAAGACATGATGGCATTTAAGATTGCCAGGCAACGAAATATTTATACACTATATAATCGTTCTAAAGAAAAGTTACTTGTCATGTTCCTGTACCTCACCATTTAAGAGTCGAGCAAGTACAAATGCTGATTCATAACCGTGCTCAACACCTATTAAATCATAGTATTTTCCACTTCAATGAAGCCTAAAATTCCAAATAACTCTGTAGCAAGGATTCAAACTTCAGGATAAAGAAATTTACGGCTTTAGCAATTCCAATTTCCAAAGTGAAAGAGAGACATTCTGATTTCCAAAAGGAGTATATGTTTCATAATCTATGCTATTTTTTAAACAATTCTCATGTTCTAGAGACATACATTCATATTTCCAGAAACATAATCCAGTAGATACCAGTATCTAACTTAACAGAAATATTTTTTGTATGAAATTGCTTTCTTTCGGTAGTTGACCACATTCTTCACTTCTCAGTTACTGATATATGACCTCCAAATAAAGTGGAAAAGAGAAACTTATAATCAGTTATAACTAAAATGACTACTATAAGTTTAGTTGAATTTGTTAGTATGTGTCTATCTTTACCACTATCCACTTGCACTTCTTCATTCATGACAAAAGCTCATCAGGAAGCTTTCTTACTGTTCACTTGGAAATTGGAATTGTATGAGCAGTAAATCTGCTTTCTGAGTACTAGTGTGCATCACAAGCAGATTGGGTGACTAAGCTTACAATTGTTACAGAAGGAAAGATGTTTCCGTTAACATATACACCAAAATACCACATTCTGAATACAAATCCTATAATCCATTCAACTTAATCATTTTATAAAAGACATTGGAGGATTATTTGAGAGGTTTACACTGCCAATTCTGGCTTAGATTTTTTTCCTGCTCGTGTGTGTTTATGTTTGCTCACATGTTTTAAACCACTTCAAAAATTGTAACAAATAACGATAATAATAATTCATAGCATAAAGACAGAATTTCAATAATGTTACCTCTTAAACATGGAAACATTCCGAAAAAGAGGACCATACAGTTGTGGATCCTTTTTTATGATAGGAGCCTTCTCAATTTGATGCTTTGCAGATAGAAGTTCCTGGTCTCGTGTTGAAGACCACCGCGGACTCTAAAACCCAATCGAGAAACACATTGAAACGCCTTACATAGTGAACTCAAGCTTCTGATTAAATTAAAGTTTCGAAGTTCAAGTCCATACCATTGCTTGAGAAGAAATACGACTCTGAAGCAACAATTGATTCATGTCAGATATCGTTATTACTGATGACCTCATCGTCTTTGCAGCGGGATTACTTTTTATTGGAGGATTTTTGGTTGAAGTAATGGAGCTATTTTTCCCAGGTTTTTCATCCCTCTGAAGTGTTCCTGTAGTGTGCTTATCCAATGAAGACATATTGGAGTTCGCAAACGTTTCCAAAGTTACCAGATTGGTATCTAATTTTTCTGGAGAGGCTCTGTTAGTCGAAGAAAGTGCAGATGGTAATGAAGGCAAAGGGGGAGCAGGACCAATATCTGAGCTTCCTCCATTCACGAGTGTTAAACCACTATCTTCTTTATGGAAATTATCTGATGAAGACCCATTTTGTGATTTCATCACTTGCTTTGTGGAAAGGCTGTGTTCATGACCTTTAGTTGCATTTGCATCTAATTTTTCTGGAGTGGGTGTGTTAGTTGAAGTAACTGCTGGTAGTAATGCCGGCGAAGGGGATGCAAAACCAGTACCTAAACTTCCACCTTTCTCTTGTGTTATAGCACTATCTTCTTTACGAATGTTATCTGATCCCATAACATGCTCTGTGGGACCTTCAGGTCCTCTAACCTTTTCTGATGCGGAACCATCATCTGAATTTTTAACATTCTCCAACAAGGGATTCTTACCCAAAATTGAATTCTTGCTGGAAGGAAATAGAGATGACAAGACATTCCCATATGGAAGCTCAAAGGATTGGATCAGTATAACAGCGGCAACTATCACTCCCATCACAAAAAGAAGTCGCCTGATTTCCGCTTGGCATAGATTTTGAAGTCGAAGTGCATAACCCATGTTAGAATAAAAGCAGTAACTATCAGTAGAGTTATTCAATCAGCAGGGACATCAGACTTCTACTACATCTCAACCCTGCAAAACCACCAAAATTTCTGGACTTGGTCAGAAAAAGAAAGATTTCACCATATAAAAAGAAATCTCACATTTACTTAACTCGATCCTAAACTGCACTTAAAACCACGGTACAGAGTTTCAAGCCGTAAATTTAAAAATCTTAAAAATAAAATAATTGTTAAGAGATAATGGGTGGCTCATATTCACTAGTCTCTAGATCCAGGGGGGAGGGGACTTGAGGGGCCCCCTATATATCGGGTAGGAGTATAAGTTGTAAACCTAATTCGTTTTTGACATAGTGGAAACCATAGTATTTAAACTCGGTATTGAATCGGGGATCGTCCCGGTCCGATACCAAGTTGAATCACCGATCCAAACATGGACCATTTTTAAAAATAAAAAATAAAAAATCATAAATGTTTTAGGGGTGTCTGACAATCCATATTGGATCTCGTCCGAAACCGAGTCAGAGAACATTAGCAATTTTCGGGATCGTGACTCGTTCCGAGCCAATCCCGAGTTGTATCGGCTGATCCAACTTGGGATCAGCTGATACTTAACACTGGTGGAAACTTCTTCTCTTCCGTGGACGTACGCTTTGTCAAACCATTGTCAAACCACGCATATCTGTGTGCATTGTTTTCATCTTCATTTTATGGTGTTTATTATTATTGTTTAATCCAGATCAACAATAACTATATATGAGCATAATCAGAACAGATAAACAGAAGCATGAATTACTAGATATCGACAACAGTAAGTTCAATTCCAAACAATTAGCTTTCACCAAGTAGCACAAATAATTACAAATTCTATAAGTAGTGTTGGCTCCCAATACATGCAAAAAAACATAAGCTAAGTCAAAAAATCAAAAAGAGAAGATGAATCTAAGAGATATTGAAACCAAATTACGAATGCAGAACATGTAGGAAACCCTTAAATACCATAATCCAGATAGTATAATCTGGAGATCAGAACTGCTTTCAACATACGTTTGCTTAATCCAGATAGTACAATCTTCCACCAAACCCTAACCTATAGGAATTCTAGTTAAAGAGACTGAAGAGTTCAAACTACAGCAATCAGGTGCTCCAGTTTATGCAATCATCTAAGCAGAACGTAACAGAAATCTCTTATCACGGAAATTTATGAAGCTTTCAGCATTTCAAGGAACGTTAAAACCAAGACTCAACAGAGAAGAAGCTATACCGATCGAAATTCAATTAAAAAGAAAAAAAAAAAAAAAAAACTAATTCATGTTTTCTTCAATCACAAGAAAAATTCTGAAGTAAAACATAATCCTTTTTTTATTTTTGAAATTAAAGTACCTTTATGTCTTGGGATATCGGTATAGTTGAATCGTTGGAGCTTCTTCACTGTTCGTTACTCGTGTGTAGTAAGAGATGTTTGAGCTTCAACGTAGTTGCAAAGAGCTTTAATGGAGCTGGCTGTCATCTTTTCAAAATGGCCTTGTTCATTTAAAATATTACCTTAAATGCCATTCTTGAATTTTCTAAGTAAACAATCATAGAGTCTTGGTATGAGCATTACTAGAATCACTTTTGCTCCATGACCATCCAATCCACGTGGCAAATAAGCAATCATTCCTCCTCCCAAATTTCAAACAAATTTAAAAAAGAAAAAAAAAATTCCTAAATTTGAACCCTTAAAAATCTCAATCTTCACTGTTATAAGAAAGCGCTTTTGGAAAAAGCAATTTTGGTTGCTTCCTAGTACCAATAATGCAATTGTGTAAAGTAAATGGAGAAAGGAAAGTGCTACCAACCTTCGCTTCAGCATTTGTAACATTCAGTGACAGTTAGATCACTAGGGCTACGGCTGTAAACAAGCCGAGCCGAGCGTTTTTCAGCTCGGCTTGTGCTAGTACATCTTGAGTAAGGCTGAGGTTCGGCTCACCTGTTAAAAATTTTAGGGCTCGAGTTTGGCTCAGGCTAGTTAAAATATTTTCGGCTCAAGTTCAACTTGCAAAAGCGTGACTCGTAAATAGCTCAGCTCGCAAAGGAGCTTAGCTTAATCCAACTGCATCAATATTATAATTGATGATTGTTATTATATAGAGAGTATAATATATTAACATGTATGTTTCATATTAATATAAGATACAAGAATACGGATGTATAATTTTATATACAAACCGAGCAGAGCCTTCTTGAGCTTGGCTCAAGCACACTAAGCTAATGAGCTTTTCTTAGGACTCAAGCTCAGCTCACGAACCTTATTATAGAGCTCAAGCTCGGCTCATACAAACCAAACCTGAGTTGAACTTGAGCTATATAATTAGGGTAAACCGAGCCTTAGCTTGAGCGCGAAAATAATAAAAATAAAAAACGAAAAACATTATCTTAATGAGCTTGAACTGAACTTGTTCCTCAAAAAACAACCTCTTTCGCGATCGAAGTTTTTTCGTACGCTGAGCTTCAGCTTCTTATAAGCTAAGCTTTTGTAGGCCGAGCCTGAGACTAAAATATTTTAACGAGCGTAAGCCAAACCTGATCCTTGCTCCAAGTTTACGAGCCTGAGCATAAGCCAAGCCAAACACATCCTGCATGTATCACCATGAGATGAAAGAGGAGAAATCTATAAACATTTCTTTCAGTTAAAACATTACAGAACATTCGTCTCATCTGGGTCTTATCTGAAAAACTCTGTTGTACCAAATTGAATGAAGGATCGTGTGGAAGATATCATACTTCACAGCCTTAGAATGCCAAAGGAAGTGCTTTTGCACCTTCCTTACCCTCATCTGCATTGAGAGATACTCTTTTCTGGGATTGAAAGGAGAATTTCCTTCAAATTAGGAATATCTTTCTCTGGGATGAACACTGCAAATGATTCCCAATCCAAAACCTCAAAGAAAGGAGGAACATAATTGTCAGATATGATCACAGGTACGCATTCAGAGAAGATGGCTTCGACCACGCGTGGGATGTGGACCTCGTAACCGCGAGCGCAGATACAGTACTGACTGCTCTTCATGTGCTGCATGTAATTCATTTTGGTCTTCACCTTGTTGTCCATCGGGCCAAAGATTGTCATGTCGGGATCTTTGTTCTCCCAGTACTGCAATAGGATGGGGCGAAGATAACCGTGCATGCTCCCGGCAAAGAAAGCAAGAATTGGCCTCTTGGAAGGAGGTTTGCCTCCAAGACTTTTGAGAGGATTATCAGGGAAGCGCACGTTCGTCACAGGAAGAGACACATCCTTTCCTATTTTGAATTCTGTTTTAACATCAGAGTTGCAGAGGGCTCTGATGCTGCGGCCCATAACGCGTCTTGTTTCAGATAGGGCCTGAGAAAGTGCATTATGTGAGAAACTGTCCCACTTTGTTGATCGGGATCAAGCAATAATAATAAACACGGTAAAACGAAGATCAAACAATGCACACAAATATACGTGATTCGGCAAAACCTACGTCCACGGGATAGAAGAAGTTTTCCACTATGTCAAAAATCGAATTAGGGTTGCAACTTATACTCCTACCGGATATATAGGGCAAATCCCCAATATGCCCTGCGCTCCATGGGCCCCTCAGGCATAGTGTAAAGTATCGGCCAATCCCGAGTCGAATCGACCGATACAACTCGGGATGAGTTACGATCCCAAGTCAATCCCTAAATTGTTAAAAATTCTCTGACTCAGTCGAAAACCAAGTCAGATCGGACGATCCAATATGGATCTTTCGACAACACTAAAAAAAGTTCTGTTTTTTCTTTTAGAAAAAAAAAAAAAATTGGACCATGTTTTGGATTGGCCGATCCAACTCGGTATTGGACCGGGACGATCCCTGATCCGATACCGAATTTAAACACTATCCCCTCAGGTCCCTCCCCCTTGGATCTAGAGACTAGTGAATATGAGCCACCCACTATCTCTAACAAACTTGAATCTTTGGAAATAGATTGTTGAAATTTAGTTTATGCTTTAAAAAAAGATGGAATTTCAATTTGAAGAATGGATCAGAAATATACCCAGTCATGGCAAGCGGCAAGAAAATGATCAGCTTCACCAGTTCTGTTCCAAAAGGGATATTTTGATGAGATCACGTCCACATAGTTCTTCAAATATTCGACTAGGTTCTTATGACTGTGTGAGCTAGGTACGTATAAGGCGAATTCTAGCATTCTTGAACTGAAAGGTAAGTAAAACAGATGAGCTCTTCTGGGATCCTTCACTACAAATTGTTTGTTTGCCTCCAATAGTTTCATAAACCATCCCTCGGATGAATAAATTCCCTTCAGGAATGGCTGGTGGCAGATGGGTTTTTCTCCTTCATCATAGATATACACCTTGAGTATGCGTTCCATCAGTTCATAGCTCCTGTGGATTTGATCTTCATAAGTTTAAGAGTGTTTTTAACTGTGTTTTTATACATATTTGTGCTTATATAACTGTAAAGAAAAGCCACGAACACATACAAGCATAACTAACCAGTAAGATCAGATAAATGTAAAAACAAATCAGTTTTAAAAGCAACAAACATTACGCATATAATGGATTTCCATGATTCAGCATCCATCACCTATCTCTAACGTCTTTGAAAACAAAGCTTCAATATAAGAACTCAAGAAAAGTAACATCCAAGTTCTATAGACTTTACTACTTCCTGAATTAATAGTTCAGCAATCAGCACATGGAAGTACGAAAGGAAGCACAATTCTAGATACGCATTAGAATAAACTCCAAGACATTAAGTCCTATATGCAGCCCTATACCTAGTAATCCACCTTCCCGCCCCCTCCCCCCCTTGCTTGTTCTTCTAGGTCTGGAGATTCGAACAACGTTTATTGCACAATACATGGAAATAGAATGTGTTGATCGAGATCAAGCAATAATAATAAACACAGGAAAACGAAGATCAAAACCATGCACAAATATATACATGGGTCCACAAAGCCTATGTCCACGGAAGATAAGAAGTTTCCACTTTGTCGAAAACGAATTAGGGTTACAATTTATATTCCTACCCGACGTATAGGGAAAATCCCCAATATACCCTTACCCTACCGTAGAAGTTCTCACGAGAGAGAAGAAGTTTCCACTATGACGCTCTACTTCGCTCCTCCCCATGGGGCCCCTCAGCTCCCCCTCCCCCCACCACAGGAGAGAAGAAGTCTCCACTATGTCGACGAATTAGGGTTACAATTTATATTCCTACCTGATGTATAGGGCAAATCCCCAATACCCTTACCCTATCGTAGAAGTTTTCACACGAGAGAGAAGAAGTTTCCACGATGATGCTCCACTTTGGGGGGGGGGGGGGGGCGGGGGGGGGGGGGGGGGGGGGGGGGGGGGGGGGGGGGCGGGGGGGCG
>JAUPMG010000010.1:4297736-4331966 GCA_031762675.1 Pachysandra terminalis
TAAAATAGCTAATATATATATATATATATATATATATATATATATATATATTATTAAAGTTTAGAAATAAACATTTATTTAAATGCTTATAAAAGCTTAGGGGTAAAATAAGCATTTTAAAAATATTACTAAAGTTTTGAAATAGCTTAATGTATAAGAGCTTAGGAGAAGCTGCATTCAATAGCTTCTCCTTATGGGTAGCTTTCCTCTTGTGCTTATGGGTAAGCACTTACTCATAAATATTATCAAACACATTTAATTTTAAAAAGTGCTTATATAAGTTATAAGCTACAATAAGTATTTATAGAAGCCAGGCGAAATGCAATCTTCACCGTTGATAAGAAAGTGCTTTTGGAAAAACAATTTTGGAGAAACGGTAGAGCTATTGAAAAAACAATTTGGTTGCTTCCTAATACCAATAATGCAATTGTGTAAAGTAAATGGGGAAAGGAAAGTTCTACAAACCTTGGCTTTAGCATAAGTCAAATTCAGTGACAGTCATATCACTAGGGTTAGGGCTGTAAACAAGCCAAGCTTTGTCAAACTTGGTCGGGCTCGTAAACCCCGAGCAAGGCTCGGTTCAGATTCGTTAAAATCTTTAAGGTTCAAGTTCGGCTCATGCTCGTTAACATATTTTGGGATCAGGATTAACTCACAAAAAGCTGGTTCAGCTCGTAAAGAAGCTTAGCCTAATCCAAATGCATCAACATTATAATTGATAGTTGTTATTATATAAAGTAGGATAAATTACATTTATCCTATTTTTATATAAAACCTTAGGGGGTCATAGGCTGATTTATCCCTACTAAAATATAAAATTATTAGTCTCAAATCCACCACCCGCACCACTACCCCAAATTAGTCTATGACCTCCCACAGGTTTCATACAAAAAGGGATAAATATAATTTCAAAAACCTCAAGGGGTCTAAGTGCAAGTGGTACATACCTTAAGGGTGAAAGTATAATTTACCCTATAAAATATAATATATTAACATATATGTTTCTTATTACCATATAATATAAGATATAGAAAAATTTAAAAACCGAGTCAAATTTTAATCGAATCGAGTCTACCCAAGTTCAACTCAAGCTCATTAAGATAATGAACTTTTTTTTGGACTTAAGCTCAAGTCACGAGCCTTATTATTATAGAGCTCAAGTTTGGTTCATAAGAGCCAAGCCCGAGCCGAGCTTGAGCTATATAATTAGGGTAACCCGAGCCCTACCATGAGCGCAAAAAAATAAATAAATAAATAAAAATGAAAAAAGACTCGTTATCTTAATGAGCTTGAACTGAGCTTTCGCCCCAAAAAGATCTCTTTCGTGACCGGAGTGTTTTTTGTAAGCTGAGCTTTTCATGAGCTAAGCTTTTCAGGCCAAGCCTGAGACTAAAATATTTTAACGAGCGTAAGCCAAGCCAAACACATCCATCATGTATCACCATGAGATGAAAGAGGAGAAATCTATAAACATTTCTTTCAGTTAAAACATTACATAACACTCATCTCATCTGGGTCTTATCTGAAAAACTCTGTTGTACCAAATTGAATGAAGGATCATGTGGAAGAGATCATACTTCACAGCCTTAGAATGCCAAAGGAAGTGCTTTTGCACCTTCCTTACCTTCATCTGCATTGAGAGATACTTCTTTTCTGGGATTGAAAGGAGAATTTCCTTCAAATTAGGAATATCCTTCTCTGGGATGAACACTGCAAATGATTCCCAATCCAAAACCTCAAAGAAAGGAGGAACATAATTGTCAGATATGATCACAGGTACACATTCAGAGAAGATGGCTTCGACCACTCGCGGGGTGTGGACCTCGTAACCGCGAGCGCAGATACAGTACTTACTGCTCTTCATGTGCTGCATGTAATTCATTTTGCTCTTGACCTTGTCCATCTGGCCGAAGATTTTCATGTCGGGATCTTTGTTCTCCCAGTACTGCAATAGGATGGGACGGAGATAACCGTGCATGCTCCCGGCAAAGAAGGCAAGAATTGGCCTCTTGGAAGGAGGTTTGCCTCCAAGACTTTTGAGAGGATTATCAGGGAAGCGCACGTTCGTCACCGGAAGACACACATCCTTTCCTATTTTGAATTCTGCTCTAACATCAGAGTTGCAGAGGGCTCTGATGCTGCGGCCCATAACGCGTCTTGTTTCAGATGGGGCCTGAGAAAGTGCATTATGTAAGTAACTGTCCCACTTTGTTGATCGGAATCAAGCAATAATAATAAACACAGTAAAACGAAGATCAAACAATGCACACAGATATACGTGGTTCAGCAAAGCCTGCATCCACGGGAAAGAATAAGTTTTCCACTATGTCAAAAAACGAATTAGAATTACAACTTATACACGTACCCGATATATAGGGAAAATCCCCAATATGCCCTCCGCCCCATGGGGCCCCTCAGACATAGTGTAAAGTATCGGTAGATACAATTCGGGATCGGCTCGGGATGAGTCATGAGCCCAAGTCAATCCCTAAATTGTTAAAACCGAGTCAGATCGGACGATCCAATATGGATCTTCCGACACCCCTAAAAAAATTTCTGTTTTTTCTTTTAGGAAAAAACATTAGGCCATGTTTTGGATCGGCCGATCCAACTCGGTATTGGACCGGGGCAATCCCCGACTGATACCGAATTTAAACACTATGCCCTCAGGTCCCTTCCCCTTGGATCTAGAGACTCGTGAATATGAGCCACCCACTATCTCTAACATACTTGAATCTTTAGAAATAGATTGTTGAAATATAGTTTATGCTTTAAAAAAAGATGGAATTTCAATTTGAAGAATGGATCAGAAATATACCCAGTCATGGCAAGCGGCGAGAAAATGATCAGCTCCACCAGTTCTGTTCCAGAAGGGATATTTTGATGAGATCACGTCCACATAGTTCTTCAAATATTCGACTAGGTTCTTATGACTGTGTGAGCTAGGTACGTATAAGGCGAATTCTAGCATTCTTGAACTGAAAGGTAAGTAAAACAGATGAGCTCTTCTGGGATCCTTCACTACAAATTGTTTGTTTGCCTCCAATAGTTTCATAAACCATCCCTCGGATGAATAAATTCCCTTCAGGAATGGCTGGTGGCAGATGGGTTTTTCTCCTTCATCATAGATATACACCTTGAGTATGCGTTCCATCAGTTCATAGCTCCTGTGGATTTGATCTTTCTTAAATTTAAGAGTGTTTTTAACAGTGTTTTTATACATATGTGTGCTTATATAACTGTATAGAAAAGCGATGAAAGCATACAAGCATAAATAACCAGTAAGATCAGATAAATGCAAAAACAAATCAGTTTTAAAAACAACAAACATTAAGCATATAACGGATTTCCATGATTCAGCATCCATCACCTATCTCTAATGTCTTTGGAAACAAAGCTTCAATATAAGAACTCAAGCAAAGTATCATCCAAGTTCTATAGACCTTACTACCTCCAGAATTAATAGTTCAGCAATCAGCACATGGTAGTAAGAAAAGGAAGCACAAT
Organism: Pachysandra terminalis; assembly: GCA_031762675.1. Lineage (NCBI taxonomy): Eukaryota > Viridiplantae > Streptophyta > Magnoliopsida > Buxales > Buxaceae > Pachysandra > Pachysandra terminalis. The sequence continues at coordinate 4,301,244 of JAUPMG010000010.1, forward strand.
TCTAGATACGCATTAGAATAAACTCCAAGACATTAAGTCCTATATGCAGCCCTAGTAATCCACCTTACCCCCCCCCCCCTCCACTTTTGCTTGTTCTTCTGGGTCTGGAGATTTGAACAATGTTTATTGCACAATACATGGAAATAGAATGTGTTGATCGGGATCAAGCAATAATAATAAACACAGGAAAACGGAGATCAAAACAATGCACACATATATACGTGGTTCCGCAAAGCCTACATCCACGAGAGATAAGAAGTTTCCACTATGTCGAAAACGAATTAGGGTTACAATTTATACTCCTACCTGATGTATAGGGAAAATCCCCAATATACCTTTACCCTACTATAGAAGTTTCCACTATGATGCTCCACTTTGCTCCTCCCCATGGGGCCCCTCACCCCCCCCCCCCATGTTGACGACAATTTATACTCCTAGCCGATGTATAGGGTAAATCCTCAATATACCCTTACCGTACCGTAGAAGTTTCCTGGGGAGAGAAGAAATTTCCACTATGATGTTCCACTTCGCTCCGCCCCATGAGACCCCTCAACCCTCCCCCCCAGACTAGAGTTTGCTATGAGAAATTCATACTGTAGTTTGTAGAATATAAACTATTATAAGTTTATCTCAATGCATTTTAAAGGCCTTACCTTTTAAACATGGAAACATTCCGAAAAACATGGGCATAAAGTTCCCGATCGTTCTTCATTATAGGTGCATTCTCAATCTGGGATCTTGCCATTAAAAGCTCCTGATCACGTATTGAAGACCATCGTGGTCTCTACAGCACAATGAAAGAATCAAGTTTCTGTATAGAACCAAGGCTACTGCTTATACAAATGCTTTTTACTGTGTTTTCAAATGATAAATGTCAATAGATCAATTCAAGTAGAAGTACAAAGAAGTATGTGATCAATGTTGTGAAACAAATAAGGAAATAACTATACAGGATCTGAAATTTGAAATTTGAATTTTGGGACTTCATTCAGTGAATCACTCCCAATAAATGCCAAACACGTCCTAAATCTTCTTTGCGTTGTTATGTGGAGACTGATGCTATTGAGGCATTCGGGAAGTACTGATGATCCAGCCATCGACTCCGAATAATAGAAAGTGAAGTGACTATTATACCCTTCGACCGAATTTTCTGGGAGTCGAAGTCTATGATAGTAATTTCACTTTCTATTATGTTTAGCCCTAACTACAGGGCTTTGGAGAATGGTATAATCTGGTGTGTATCTGTGGACGTACGCACTATTTGCCGAACCACGTAAATCTGTGTCATGTGTGGTGCTTGATTTCTTCTTTATCTCGTTTTATCTTTCTTTCTTAACACTTTGATCAAATGTCAATTTCGAAGCTCAAAGTTCGAACCCATACCATTGAGTGGGAGGAAGCACGGCTCTGAAGCAATAAACCGTTCATCTCGGATAGCGATGTTACCGATTTCGGCGGCAGCTCACACTTCTTTTTCACAGTACTATGACTACTTGTCTTCGACAAACCAATTGAAGTGGCAGGACCACTTTGCAATGACAATGAGGCAAGCTTTCCAGCCTTGGAAAGTGTTTGAAGTATTTCTGTTTCAAGTTGACCTACTGAAGATAAGCTGGAATTGAAAGATATGATATGGGTTCTTGAGTTTGAATCCAATTTCCTTGTCAATGTCATGTCAATAGAAGAATTTGGGTCTCTCTTGTTCTTCCCTTTTGATTCATAGTCATGATCAGTTCCTCTATCTTTGACTAGTTGGTGAAAGAGGGATGAATTTGCTTCTGGGTTTGAACTATTATTAGAAAGAGTCAATCTACCAACCATCACAAATTCAGGAAAAGACAAGTTTTTTCCAATTTGTGAAACCCTATCAGCAGGATAAAAAGACAGAAAGAAATTTCTATAAGGAAGCTCACAAGATTGAATCACTATAACAGTAAAAGCTATCAACCCCATTACCAGAACTAACCTTCTGGTTCCAACTTGACATAGCTTCTGAAATCCAAGTGCATGATGATCCATACCATAAAGAAAGAAACTGAAACTCTTAAGTTGCTTAGAAATAGCTCAAATCAGTATAAAGGATAATAATATTCTGCAAAATTACTCAAACCCCAGATCTCAAATTTCTTTTTTCTCACAAATGCAGGAGTGAGAAAAGCAAAAACCACTGATTTCAGGACCTTGAAAGCAGAATTTTAAGCTCCCAATACAAGCAAATCAGAATCTCAGAGTCATATACAAATGGGGCAAAGATTTTTAGCAGAAAATAAAACTAGCCCTTTTGCAGAAAGATGAGCAGATGTGATTCAACCATGGCATTTTCCATGTTATGATCAAGAAGTCTCAAGGGCCAGGTATATGGTAAAGAGATGAAGGTGCATGGTCAACCCTGGTGGTGCGAAACACCACAGTACTATTAAAGTAGAATTAATTTATATAAGTCCAATCTGCCGACACGACAGAGCTTTTATTAAGAACGACAAAATTTGTGTCATTTTACTGTTTTTATTTGTGGGCCAATCTAATGAATAGTGAAAATAATGACATTCGTATTTATATAGTTTAAATGTATTTTATTATTATTATTATTATTATTTTTTTTTAATTTAGCTTCTGAATTTATTTCATTCAAAATATTCGAAATTTTGGTTGAAAAAGTGTAAATTTCAAGCAAAATTACATTGGTAAAGTACAAATATTTGTTTGAGATTTTGTCAAAATTTTGATAATTTCGTTCACTTATTTTGTGATATAATTCAACTCAAAATAATAGCATTTCACATTTCGTCAATTGTATTCGAAACAAAATTTTGACGAAATTTAAAACTATGGTCTAGGTATAACTCGGTTTGATTTGATTTGGGTTGACATTAACCTAAGATCAAACAGAAGTTGATTGGAGGTTAACCCAAAATCAAAACAAACCGAATTGAAAACCGAACTTCCTAACCTGAAAGTTGAATTGAACTGAAAGAAGTTACATTTGGACAATGAAATCAATCGCATAAATAAGTTTGAAGTAATAATTATCGTTATATAAAGACTATTTTTTATTGCACTAAAACTTCTCACTACCCTTCATTTTATGATTATGAGCAAATCGATGAAATTAATTTTAATAATTTATATAAATTGAACTTTAGATTTTACCAATCTAGCGAAAAAATGAGTCAACCCGAACCTAACCACCAACCGGTTAGGTATATGTTTAAGTGGTATTTAATAGATTTATAATCATTTTATCATTTATGGATTTTTTTAAATTTACTCATACGTTAAAAATACTTCTTTTTATTTTTTGAAAATAAATCATTGAGTTGGCAATTTCTAAGCCAATCCGCTAACTACCCAAACCCAACACGATTAAACGGGTTCAGATTGATCCGTTTATTAGTTGGGTTGGGTTTAGGTTTTACCGATCCGTCTGAAAATGGGTCATTTGAACCCAACTGATTAGGTACCCATTTCAAAAAAAATGTTTTTAAAATATAAAAAAGAAAAGAATTTAAAAAAAAAAAAAAAAAAAAGGAAGAAAGAGAGGGAAATAGGGTTCGGTGCATGTTAGCACCGACCACCCCTTGGCAGCAAAACCCCATTCAACTTTTACAAAAAACCCAATCAAATCCCTGCAAAACCGTCTTCCCGTTCTTCTTCCCTAACGTCCACCTCCCTATTTCCGATTACTACACCGGCCATTGTAATCCTTGGCTCGAAAACCATTAGACCCTACTTCTGATTTAGTCCAACGATTGCAGCCCAAAGATTCCTTGCTTTTAATCCAAACTCGTTAGCTAACCTTCATTCCTCAAGCCAAGCTCGACCGAAGGAGCTCAAACTCACCGGATTTGCTGCGTTGCCCCGAAAATTTCACGAAGTCTGCAACAGGTACTATGCGTTAAGCCTCATATCTTTATGAATGAAAGCAATAGCGTCCTGTAGATTTTTTCCAGAAATTGTTTTCAAGATATTTTTTTTTAAATTCATTAAAATATTTTCATGTAATCTATGATTTTTCATTGAAACAAACATCAGAAATTTTTAGTAAAACACTTCACAAGTGATAAACCCATAAATCTGCATATCTGAAAGGATGTAACAGATAAACCCATAAACTGTACAGTAGAACATTTTTTAGTAGAAATTTAAAACAATATAGATCTAAATAGGAATGAATCCTATGAAGTAAAATATATTAAGAAAAAAAAAAAAATCTCCACAGAAGCAATCTTCATCAATAGGGCACCAAAGACTGGAAGGGGTGATATTTAGAAAGATATAAACATTTAATAATCTAATTCTTTTGGCCAGAGATAATTAAGGGATATTTCATAAATTGAAGAAACCCAAAAGCTTAATCAATGGAGATGGGTATTAAAGACCAACAAGATCTCAAGAAAATAACATTCAATCTTCTTAACAAAACCAAAAGTAGAAATCATTTCTTACTGAATCGGTGGAATTCAAAAGATCAAGAATACGACCAAATAATACAAAGTTTATTTGCTTACCTGATCAAAATAGAGAGACGGAAGACGATTTGGTCTCTTTTTTTCTTTTTATTTTTTCTGTTATTTTTTTGGTGAAATTATGTTTGTGTTTGGATCTCTCTCGCCATTGTTACTAGTTATTTGGTTCTTCCTTTCTTGACTTCCTTCAATTTCCGGATCCGATGGAAGTAGGGAGCCAACTATAAAAGTGCTTCATCTTTGCTTTCTATTACATAAATGCCACTGATGGCATTAAGGTTTGTGAGATTGCGTTTAACTTTTAAGTTTGTCCTCTCTTCTCGACAAAAAACCTTGTACCAGTAGTAGCAGCTTCTTCGGATTCAGCAACATTTGTAATTCATGCCAATATTTGGTTTTTAGGGTTGTTATTTAGTTTCCTTTCCCGCAAAGACATTGTTTTGAATTGAAAGACTGAGGGTGGAGTGGGAGCGATTATGGAGGTTGAGAGGGCCGACAACCGTACACCGAACCAGTTGAGACCACTCGCTTGTTCTCGTAATTTTCTTAACCGAGCTCATGGTTCAGCTCGCTGGTCGCAAGGTAACCTCCATCATCCACAAAACATGAAGTAATGTTCATTTCTTTAGTTTGTTACTTTGTTCTTATTCTGTGGTTCTGTAGTTTCAGTTTCTTTGATATTCATCAGATTAACTTATTTTTTATTTTTTTAATTTTTTGCTGATTATTACCATATTTTTTCTCCAAGTGAGTTGTTTTTAATTTTGAATATTTTTGACATTTTGCTGTGGGTAATTTTGTATGATTTAGGAGATACGATAGTTCTTGCAGCAGTTTATGGACCGAAACCAGGAACAAGAAAGAATGAAAACCCTGAGAAAGCTTCGATTGAGGTCATATGGAAGCCCAAAACTGGGCAGATTGGTAAGTCTTGGAATTCCAGTACTATGTGTTTCATATTCTCATTTAAATTCTTAATGAAGTTCTTTATCAGAATGCTATGAGAACAAATTTCATGACTAATTTATACCTGGAAGCGACTATCTTGTAAGCTTGATGATTTTCAATGGATGGCATATAAAAAAGATCTGAAATTGTTTACCAGAAAAAAGGATCTAAAATGCACCACATACATAAATTCTTAATGAAGTTCTTTATGAGAATGATATGAGAACAAATTTCATGACTAATTTATACGCGCTAGCGATTATCTTATAAGCTTGATTACTCTCAATGGATGGTATATCAAAACTATCTAAAGTTGTTTACCAGAAAAATAAAATAAAAAATACACCACATACATAGAACAGCAAGCTTTGTACTTCGGCTACCGCATCTTTAGCTAAGTGTTGAAACAGTAAATTATCAATTGGTTAATCATATGTGATAGGGTGCATTCAAGCACCGTATCACACCCATGCTCTCTTAAAAATGTGGGTTGATGTGATAAAAGAAAAAAAAAAAAAGATAACCAAGAGTAGTGGACAGTTTGTTTTAAAGAGGGGTGGGACACTTGTCACACATATGAGGAGTGGTTATTAAACCACCCTTTAAATTTCTATTAAACAACGAGATTGGCTGAAAAATGAGGATACGAAGGAGAATTACACAAAAAGAGGGGGAGATTACATACGAAGAAGATAAAAATTTGAAAGAGGAAGAGACTAAAGAAATTAAAAAAAGTGCAGAAGCAAATTGAGAAGGAAACAGGTATACTCCTCTCTCTCTCTGTCTCTCTCTCACACACACACACACATTGTCTTCTACCTTGCTCCGTCTCTCAAAGCAAAGGGATTGAGTCTCTGACTCACAAAAATCTCTCTTGCTCTATCTCTCAAAATGGAAAAGAGATTGAGTCTCTTACTCAAAAAATCTCTCTTTCTTACACAAAGCTAAGGGATTGAGTCTCTGACTCAAAGAATCTCTATTGCTCTATCTCTCAAAAAACTAGAAAGGGGATTGAGTCTCTGACTCATAAAATCTCTCTTTCTTTCTTCTTGCCAATATCAGAGCCAACTATGCCCAAAATCGTCGTTCTTTGCCAATGATTCCGACAACAGAATTGATCAAATGAGTCCACCGAAATTCAGATGGACATAAAAGAAATCATTCTAAGCCATAAACAGGCTCACCAATTCTCAGCCGAGACATGTTTGGGATGCCAATTCAAATGGCACCCATACCAAACAACATTATTACTCATCTTCATGGGTAAAGGGATGAAGTCACATGCTTCCCAACCTTATTCTGTTTCTACATGGAACGATTCTATAATAGAGGAATATTCCCCTTCTTCAGACCATGTTCATATGCCATCTCCATTTTGGATCATCTGCTACTGTTGGAGCTATTAAGTGTGAGGTTTGAGTTGTTGGTGTTGGCCGGCAATCTTCTGAAAATTTTGCTAGAAAGCCTTGTGAAGAAGAAAATTCCAATACTCATACTGTGCGACAAGAACAAGAAATCTCAAAAGAATCAAAGTCCAAACAATGCCAAGATGCAATTCTAAATAATCGCCATGGCTATCCATCGACTCGGTAAAGTCAAAACCGACATGTCTCACAAGAAAGGATGGCATCTCATGATGCAAATGCCCTGTATTAGTGTATTTCAACAGAAAAAAAAAAAGAGAAAGACAAGGAAGAAGGTGGGGAGTTTGATATTGTACTCCCCACCTACTGTATTATCTTACCTTCCCACCAATAGGGTCTTAGACCCCTAGTTTGGATGAGGGCTGATATCATATATCTGACACATTCTATTATCATGCCCCCACCAATAGGGTCTCAGACCCATTAAAATATTAGTGGGGGCTGATGTGATGCATCATACATAGGGTCTTAGACCTATTAAATTTGGTCCTTAAGATCGATAATAAACCGGGTTGGACTAGAAGTCTACGACTTTAATGGTCCAGTCCCATGGTCTTTTAGATCGATAACACATCGGGTTGGACTAGAAGTCTATGACTTTAATGGTCCAGCCCCATGGTCTTTTAGATCGATAACATGCACGGGGTTGGTCCAGAAGTCTATGACTTTAATGGTCCAACCACATGATCCTTGAAACCGATAATAAACCGGGTTGGACCAGAAGTCTATCACTTTAATGGTCCAGCCCCATGGTTCTTCAAATCGATAACACATTGGGCTAGATCAAAAGTCTACGATCCAGATATCTGATCCAACGGTCTTGATGACCTAAAATCACACCCAAAACAAATCATACCTTGATCCCTTGAGAACTACGGTTGGCTTGATCCCACTTCGGGTACGTAGGCAGCCTAACAAACTAAATCAGGCTCAGCCACAATCAAACTAAACTAGGCTCAATCACAACCAAACTAAATCATATATTCATCAATTCCTTTGAGAACTACGGTTGGCTTGATCCCACTTCGGGTACGTAGGCAACCTAACAAACTAAACTAGGCTCAGCCACAACCAAACTAAACCAAATCAAACCACACATTGATCCTTTTTCCCTTGAGCACTACGGTTGGCTTGATCCCACTTCGAGTACGTAGGCAGCCTGACAAATGAAACCAGGCTCAGCCACACCTAAACCAAACCAAACCATATCATATATTCATCCATTATACCTTTGAGAACTACGGTTGGCTTGATCACACTTCGGGTTCGTAGGCAGCCTGACAAATTAAACCAGGCTCAGCCGCAACAAAACCAAATCCTATATTCATTCATTTTTCCTTGAGAACTACGGTTGGCTTGATCCCACTTCGGGTATGTAGGCAGTCTGACAAATGAAACCAGGCTCAGCCACACCTAAACCAAACCAAACCATACCATATATTCAACCCTTATATCTTTGGGAACTACGGTTGGCTTGATCCGACTTTGGGTATGTAAGCAGCCAGGTATATTCAATCAAGCTCAGCCACAACCAAACCAAAATATACCGTGTCCCAAAAATACCGATGACCAATGACAATCATGATACAACAAAATAAGGTTTCAAGCTAGAATCAAAGGGTATTCCTTAAATATAGGATATAATTAAGAGACATAAGGTCTTGAATGGGTCTACACCACACATCATTAAGAGCTCACATACGTGAGTGAAATATAGTTGGTCAAATAATCCATTTTTGGCCTAACACAAAGTAATTGCTAGACTAATTACTTCACTTCCGTAAAGAGTCTTTGAATTAAAAAGATAATAGGGTTATCTTATATTCTAATTTAAAATGTAGTATATAAGTTTCTCAAGTTCTAATTGTAGATAATCTTTTCCTCCTTTGTTCAGGAAAACCAGAAAAGGAGTATGAGATGATATTGAAAAGGACATTGCAAAGTATTTGCCTTTTGACCGTCAATCCAAATACCACAACGTCTATTATACTTCAGGTTCGGTGGTTCTATTGGGGTTTACCTGAAATTGTTTGTATAGGTTGCATTGTCTTAATTTGAAAGAGTAAGGGAATTTATATGGAACATATGATTAGAATTTCTATGGCCGATATGAAGCATCCACGGGTATCGGTGAATAGAGGTAAAGAATTCTTGTGTATGCTAATATTAATGATATCTTGTCTAGGTTTTATTATATGCCTATACTATTTACATGAAGAAGAGAACATTAAGAGAAACAACTTATCGTCTCTGTTATTTATCATATTATTGTTATGTGGCTACAATTTTCTGAAAGGAATTGGACTTTTCTATTTCCACAGTTCCATTATTGTATATTTTCTACCGAAGTGTGATTTTGATCTTTGATTTCTTCCCAATCGGAGAATAAGAGAATCTTAATCAAAAAAAAAAAAAGAAAAAAGAATTATTGTTGATCGGGGTTAAGCAATAATAATAAACACAGTAAAACGAAGATCAAAACAATGCACACAGATATATGTGGTTCGTCAAAGCCTATGTCCATGGGAGAGAAGAAGTTTCTACTATGTCAAAAATGAATTAGGGTTAAAACTTATACTCCTACCCGATATATAGGGAAAATCTCCAATATACCCATACCGTATCGCCCCATGGGGCCCCTCAGGCCCCTCCCCCTTGGATCTAGAGACTAGTGAATATGAGCGATCCAATATCTCTAACAATCATTACCTCAACCTTTATGTTTAGGATTTAATTTGCTCAGGTGCCCTTGTACTCGGTTGTCTTTGTAGGCATTTGAGACTATTATACTGCTGTAACTAGACCACCTAGCCAAGTTGTTTGGTGAATTATGTGTCCTGTGAATTGTTCTAACAGCAAGCTTACTATTATGTGAAAAATTGGGTTTTCTGATGTTCATCTTATCAAAATTATTGAGTTTTGGTTCAATTTGCAGCTGCTTCTTTCTTTATTAATATTGAGTTCTGCTCTGTGTGCAGGTTGTTAATGATGATGGTTCTGTATCCTCCTTTTCTATTTTTTTTTTCCATTTAATTCACTAGTACCGATTTTAGTGAAACTGGAATGACTTCCATTTTGCATTTACCAAGTTCTGGACTCTTGTTATTTGTTTAATGTATTATTATTCAGATTTTCAGAAGACTTCCATTGATTCAATTAAAGTATATCCTTCATAATATTTGTAAACATCCTGATAATATCCTTGACTGGAAACTTGCGTAGCTTCTTCCTTGTGCTATAAATGCTGCTTGTGCTGCCCTTATAGATGCTGGAAGTCCTTTAAAGCATCTTGCTGGTAAGAACGACTTGTGAAGATTTCTCCATGTTATAATTACATTGCACACTCACCGATTTTTTCTTGCCGATCTGTGCAGTTGCAATTTCTTGTGGTCTCTCAGAAAATGGTCACGTGCTTCTAGACCCCACCAAGCTAGAAGAACAGGTTATTGTTCTAATGCCTTTATTAGTTGTAAGCATGGTTTTAAATTTCGCCAAATGCCCTGCAGCGAAACGAAATGTAGGGGTCCATCAGGTTGGCAAAATATCGCGAAATTTCGCCAGAAAAAAATTGGTGAAATGTCTGGCGATATCGAAATTTAAAACCTTGGTTGCAAGAAGTATACACATCTGGTTGGAGTTAAAATACATGCTGAATAAAATAAACTATGTTCATATTCAAAACAATATGTTGCCTAATGGAACAAATAATGGGTATTAACATGTTTGTCTCATAAAATGCCAGAAAATGCAGGCCTTCACCCATTTGGTCTTCCCAAATTCGTTTCTTTCAGTCCTTCCAAAAGAATCATTCCAAGTGGAAGGTGAACCAATGGAGCATGGGATCATCACTTCTGTTACCCATGGTGTAATGTTAGGTATTTGGCAAGCTTATCCCTTGTTCTATCTGCTTTGTATTTGTATTTATCTATTTTAAAAATGTTTATTGTGCTATTAGTTGATTTATATATAGTTTTTTTTTATTTTTTTAATTTTTTATTATCTGTAGTTGATTTATATATAGTTGCCAGATATTTTTTAATCATTCCTACTTTGCTGCTAAACTAGAAACTATGTTGTACTTGCAGCAAAGGAATTTAAACTAGAAACTATATTGACACGTCTCATGTGGACCATCTGTATGGTCTACTGGATGAGTACCTTAGACTTCACAAAATTGAGAGATGTTAATGACCTGGCTGGAGTTGTTGTTGTTGTTTTTTTTTTTCTTCTTTTGATAACCAATGTAGAGATTCTACTAATATGAACAGTGGGTGCACTGCACCCCATCTGCACAAATTGCATACAAAAGATTCAATTGGATTAAATTAGCTAGTTGGAAATATATCAAATATGTGTATCCTAGTTCAATACAAAGGCAGAAATCTGTAAGTGAATAATTGATGGTCGGAGTAGTAGTAGTTACCCTACTTATTGTTCCTCTACCAATTTGTCAGCCTCATACTTATCTATGAGAAGGGCTATTCCTATACTTTGATATCAGTAATAGCTTAGTTGCATGCCATTCAAAAAGTTTGACTTCCTGCAAAGCTGTTTGGGTTCAGAGTCTTCTGACCTATGGTTATGTTGAGGAAAGCTTTAGGCATTGCCTTAGACACCAAAATGATGAAGAATACAATCCAATCCCCTACTTTCTTGGTGAAGACTCAATGGTCTAGTAGGCGGTATACTATCTTGCTTCATTTGTTCGTATATGAAGTGGCTTGGAACAAACCTCTTTATGTGGATCATATTGGCTCCAGTAAGATTGGAGTGGTCTTTGTTGATTTGATAATAACAATTTGATATTCTGCCCTTTACTTTTCTCCTTTAAAATTCTTAGTTTGAATTTGTTAGGCACTGTGGCACCTAACTAGAGAAGATGGGAGTTTTCTGTAATAGGTTGGCTATTAGTTAAGCGCGGCCAAAGTTTATCATGGCCTTGCAACTCTTTTATTAAGTTTAATTTCCAGGTGAGATTGGATTGAAGCCCAACCGTATGTTGCAACATGTATTGTAAACTGGAGGTCCCAGGTTCAAACCCACACGGTTTAGCTCAACTGGCAGTCTCTCCAGCTAAAGAACTGGAGGTCCCAGGTTCGAATCCCCGGACTTACCTGATATATAGTCCTTGTGGGTGGGGTCATGTATTCAGGGTTTACCTTGTCCCCACCTAGTGGGGTTGGGGGTTCAAAGTCATAGAAAAGAAAAACTGCTAATGCAAATGGTTTGAATCTGTATCCCACAATTCATCTGCATAGGGAGAAGACAAATGAAGCATTATATAGCTAACTATACATGATTTGAAGATCGATTACGGTAAGTAATTAATTTTTTAATTGGTTAATTTGTTTATAGTTAATATGATATGTTTGTAGAAGACTTACTGGACAATATAAATTATGTTCCCATCATAGTAGGAGATTATCTATCACTATGTAGTATTTGGTCCTATTTAGGATAGTGGGATCCTAGAATTCTCAAAATGAAATAATGAAAGAATTTCTTTTTCCACCTGATTTTCTTCTATTTAAGATAATTCTTAATTCTGTTCTCATTTACATCTATTTTCAGTTGAGAATTATCTTCACTGCGTAGAACGAGGGCATGCTGTAAGTGCAAGGATCACTGAATTTTTCAGGAAAAACTTGCAGTCGTAAATCGTTGTAGTATCAAGCGTTAACTCTTATAAAGATGGAAAGAACCTGCACCTGCTATGCTCAGGAGGGGGAGGAAGTAAACGCGCGTTTAAGTTTGTTGTTCAACGTTTGGATATAATCAAGAAGGATGAGATATTCTCCTGATGATTGTGATTCTCCTTTGATTCATTTTTCTTCACTGTAAGCAAGCTGAAACTAGGTCAAAGCTGTCAAAAATTTTGAATATTGCCTTACTGGGATGTGATTGTAACAAACACTCAACAGGTGATGAAATCTTGCACTGCCAGTGAACAGGTAGGCCACTTATAGTTCATTTGGTGACAATGTTTAAAATCTTTGATCGACCCGGTGACTCGAAAGTCTGTCCATCTGAGTTACTCAGTAACTCGGTACGATTAGTCAGTTTCTGTTATAAACAACCAAGTAAATGGCACGAGTTAACCGGAAGTCTTACTGGTCCGTCCAAGTAGGTTGCTGGAGTTTTTAGAGTTACCAGTGAGTTCTTAAGCACTTTTTAAACATTAAATGCTTATCTATAAGCAGTAGAGGAAGGCTTCCCACAAGGAGAAGCTGCTGAGAGCAGCTTCTCCCAAGCTCTTATGCGTTAAGCTATTTCACAAACTTTAGTAATATTTTTGAAACCCCTATTTTACCCCTAAACTTTCATAAACACTTAAATAAATGTTAGTTTTAAACTTTAATATTATTTTTATAATACCTATTTGACCCCTAAACTTTCCTAAGCACTTAAATAAATGTATTTACCTAACGCTATTTTTTTCAAATAAGCAGTTTATTGTTGTTGTGGATAAGTGCTCCCATTGGACAACTTATTCAATGAGTGCTTATCCATAAGCACAAGCCGAGCCAAAAGCAGCCTAAAAAAGTTTCAGAGCTTTATAAGGTCGGGTTTGGGCTTTTTCTATGTTAATTATTTTAGGACCGGGCTTGGGTTTCATCTTTAGGCCTTAGAATCAGGTCCGAAACACATTCATCTTCTTCTTCTTCAAAACCCCATCGAAATCCTCTAAATCTCTGCCAAAAAATCGCATCGAAACCCCAATCCCGGCAATAGGAAAAGAGCTTAAAGAGCTGCTACAGATCCTTGCACAGGTATGATCCAAACTTCTTTTAGGTTGGTTCCAATTCCACTTTAATGGTGAAATAGGATTATTTTTATGGGTTGTGATTAGATTCGTCTTGTGAATTTTAGGTTTATGATCAGGTTTTGAAACCTGAATCTAGGTTGTATTATATATATTTTTCCCTTTGGTTTTCAAGTTTCAGTTGAATGCCCAAGTTCATGCAATGAGGGTTGGAGTAACACAAACACGGTGGATTTTTTTTTGGGTTGATTTTACCTGCTGGATATCTAGGTTCATCATTTCATAGAATGGTTTTCATACTTGCATCTATAAATCTTCGCATCCCTAGAATTGTTGCGGAATGTTTTGGTGTCGCTTTGTTTATAGTACTATTCGTTGCTATGGACGCTTCATGGACTTTGTATTGGTCGTTATTCTCCTTGGAGTAATCTGGGTTTGGCAGAAGCAACTAAGATCCGGCGTGATGAATAATTGGTTTTCAGTTTTATGAGATATGATTATCTATTCTTTTTAATGATGCCGAGAAGTTTGCCGAATTTTGTCCTCACCCTTGTAATGGCGTTGAATGGGGGTCATACCATTCAAGCTCACCACTGTATTTCTCCATGAATTTAGTCATGCTATGGTTTGTAAATTAATGTGCAGTTAAAGTAGAGGAGATCCCAAGCGACATCACAATTCAAGCTAGGATTCTTAGTTTACTTGGTATTTGGGCTAACTCGTGGGCAGTTTTTATCAACTTTATTTTAATTTTAGGTTTAGACTTCATTATTTTAAATTTTTCTTTGAGTTTTCTACAATTTTGAGGTTCTATTTTAGGTTACTATTAATTTTAAGGATTTATATGATCTAGTATTATTTATAGTGATTCTAGAGTTTCGTATTTGGGTGGTTTTCGGTTTACTTTAAATTATTTTGATTCCTTATCTCAATGAATTTGGGGTTTTCATTGCTATTCTTAAGTGCCAGTTTTTCATGTTTATTTTTATTTTTGTTTTGGATATATTAGGAAATTTTATATTTTTATTAATATTTTCATGGTTTAGGGATTTTAAATATTTTTAAGCTTTTTTTAGTTTAAATTTATTCAGGATTTTTCTAATGTCGCCAAATAAATTTAAAATAAGTAACCGGTTGAACCGGAGGAGTGGGTGCCTATCATCTTCCCACTCTCTTAACTAAATCTTCTTACCCATTATGGTTAGACCATTGTTTAAATTTTATTTTGGGTCTATTTTGAGATTAATTGACCCCCATTGGATGGTGGCGCTTCCATTTTAACCCGATCGACCTATGGTCCACCTGACCCGGAGTAGATCTCAGTATCATTTTTTTTTCACTTTAGTTTTTCTCTTGTTGAAGCACAAATGTGATATGAATCTGCATTTATTTAGGATATGTACCTTAATTTGGGGTTCAGTAGTGATCTTGTTGCAGTTTAAAAGGAAACAACATTCAATTAGGATTTTGGATTGAAATTATTGAAGACTATCTATTCTGATTGTTATTTGTTTGCTACTTTTTTTCGGTACGGATTTCACAGGATCCAGAAATAGAGTGTGGCCACATCTCATTTTGTTTTGTGGTCTATCCTGCGTTAAGCAGCTAGATGAGCGCCGGTAATTTCATTACAACCTCCTTCGTTTCATATCTCTAGGGTTCTTCTGCTTTGGATTTCAGAAGTTCGGTAGATGTTGATGAGCATGTTTGATCTCGATTGAGGGGTTTTCAATCATTGTTGATAGTAATAATTCTTTTCGATTTTTTTTGATTTCTTTCAAGTTATGTACTGAAACAATAGCTTCAAGTATCAAATTATTGGAATTGTTTTTTTTTTAATTATAGATTTGAGTTCCAGAATATACCCTTTTATATATTTTGCTTGGGGTTGGGGATTTGGCTAGAAATTATTCTATCAATGGTACAATCATAGTGTAAAGTATCGGTTGATCCCGAGTTGGATCGGCCGATACAACTCGGGATTGGTTCGGGATGAGTCACGATCCCAAGCTGATCCCTAAATTGTTAAAAATTCCCTGTTTTGATCTGAAACCGATTCAGATCCTCCGATCTAGATGATCTCACTCAGTTTCGAACGAGTCAGATCGGACGATCCAATATGGATCGTCCAACACCCCTAAAAAAATTTCTGATTTAAAAAAAAAAATCAATTTGGTCAATGGTTTGGATTGGCTGATCCAACTCGGTATCGAACCGGGATGATCCCCAATCCGATATCGAGTTTAAACACCAGGGTACAATAGATCATCCTCATGTTGGGGTAATGGTGGATGCTACTCACTCGTATATCTACTCACTCAACTTTTATTGATGGAAAAAAAAGGTCTTTGGATTCATTCAATGTTATCCTTGTTGCTGTTTTTGCTTCAATATGAAAGAATTTTTGTGACTGCAGGAGGTGCATTTGGTGGTAACAGGGGATTGAGACCAGTGCCCCCGGAAAAAGGAGTTTTCCCTTTAGATCATATGCATGAATGCGACTTGGTAGTGTTACTTCACACTCTTGATCAGTAGACCAATTACATTTTCTTTTTCTCTTTGACTACATTCTTGCAATTCTTGGGAGTAGAGATAGTTTTGAGTGAAATGTCTTCTTTTGTGATAACTTAGCTTAGAATTGACTTTGTTTCAGGAAAAGAAAGAATATATTGATTGTCTCAAGTCTTCTCGCTTTCAGTCAGAAAGATGCCAGCTCTTCTCAAAGAAGTACCTTGAATGTCGTATGGCGAGGTTAGTGAACTGGTTAATTTCCTGAATTTATGGGGTTTTTTTTTTTTTTCGGGGGTGATGTGGAATCCCCGACTCCACTTAGTGGGGACAGGGTAAGCCCCAGATACATGACCCCACCCACATGGACCATGTATCAGGTAAGCCTGGGGACTCGAACCTGGGACCTCCAATTCCTGAGCTGGAGAGCCTGCCAGTTGAGCTAACCCATGTAGGTTTCGAACCTGAATTTATGGTTCGAACCTGGAGAGCCTGCCAGTTGAGCTAGCCTGGGGACTCTCAACCTGAATTTATTATTTTACTGGAAGCTGACAGTTAAATCAGTTTTGAAAAATGAGTAAACCAGACTTTTGCATGAATAGATATCTATCTTTTAGTGATTGATTCCTTAGATCTGTTGTTGACTAATTAGATAAATATTGATCCTAAAATTCCCTCTTTGGATCTTCAGAAACTTGATGGCAAAGCAAGACATGTCAGAGCTCGGATTCGGACAAGATTATCAAATTGAAGCTTCCAAAGATAAAGGACGAGAAAACTGATGGTAAAATATCTCCAGAATCATCGCCGCGTGAAGTTGGAAGGGTTTTTCTGTTAGGTGTGGAAGTTGATCATCGATCGATACTTGTATTCATTTTATCATTGAAAACAAATGCGAATTAAAAACATGAAGATTTCATTGTAGATGTTAGTTTCTGGATCAACATCAAGATAGTTGTTTTCTTCATGGCAATTGAATGGTAAATTCTACTTATCCTTTGCTCATATTACCAGTAAGTTTGAATGGAGTTTAGTTTGTTCAACCGGGCAGCTTGGGTTTGGTTCTTGTTGTTATCGCTTCACCGTTGTAAAATCCCACCAAAAAGTGGAGGTAAATCCCTTGCTACAGAAAG
Source organism: Pachysandra terminalis (assembly GCA_031762675.1). Lineage (NCBI taxonomy): Eukaryota > Viridiplantae > Streptophyta > Magnoliopsida > Buxales > Buxaceae > Pachysandra > Pachysandra terminalis. Next base: position 4,318,486 of record JAUPMG010000010.1, read on the forward strand.
GATTTCTGAGAGAGAGAGAGAGAGTAAAGCCTCCAATTAAGGCATAAGGATGTACGGATCTGTGTGGGCCCAGTCTGCTCAGGCATGAACCCAGGTCCGTGCTGTGCTGGGCCTGGGTTCCCAGCCCCGTGGCACGCACAGCCCAGCATGAGCATGATGCAAATTTTGCCCAATTTATAGGCAAAGCACGAAGCCCGACATGGCACAGTCTGGCCTGATAATAATCTTGTCCCGTGCCTGACTTGGGGCCGGAAAATTAGGTAGGTCATGGCATGACCCGATAACTAATTGGGCTGATTGGTCCAGCACGAGCACAATTCAAATTTTGCCCAGCCTGAAAATTAGGTAGGGCATGGCCAGGTCCGATAACTAATTGGGTCGCGCCGTGCCTGGCACGAAGCACGACTGGCACAAAAAAAATTCGTGCTGGGCCGGTATGCCTCCTGTTCTCTCTCTCTCCTTTTCATTTTTGTACTGATTAGTTATCCTTTTCTATTAAACATTTCACATCTTAAGATAAAATGATAAATTAGTTTTTAATTCGATTTATTTTATTTTTGAAAAACTTAAATTGGCCAACTAGTTTGGACTAGTGGTTCGACCGTCTTGTCAGCCAGTTTGATAGTTGATTGAAACAATTTTGATTGGTTCGGATCCGGTCCCAAGACGGCCGGTTAGCCCTTGCTGAATTCTGAAGGAACGGTGAGATTTACTATATCCATAGTTGGACACATGTCTTTCACAGACGTTGTCTAGGTTTGATCTTTTGTCTATTCCCAGTCTAGCGAGTAGCGAGTAGGTAAAGCATTCCCTCACAATATCTATCTTTCTTCCGCTCTTAGAGTCACTGATTGGCATCGGACATCTTCACCGGAAAACCGCCAGAAGCCGGCAAAAATAACGGCGAAATTCTAAAAATGGCAATAAAAACACCCATACCGTTTACCATTTTCTCGCCAAAAACCCTAAATAACCGTTCGGCCACTGAAGTTCGATTCTCCCGTTGGAACAACGCCAATGCCGAGAAATTCGTCCGCCATGAACGTGCTCAGAAGGAAATCGAAGACGAAATTCGCCGTGAAAGACGTTATGAATCCGCCTCTAAGATTGCAGATATCTCCGATAACACCACCACCTCCGCTTCCGGCAACGAGAGCTTCAAGTCCATCGGTACTCCTTCTTCTCCCTCTCGCCCTTCAATTCCTGGAAAAGCTTCAAAATACTCCAAAGCCCCAAACCCTAATCCTAACCCTAAACTTTCCCACCCGGCCTTCCGTCGCATTTCGAAGGTTTCAAAGGTGCCTGAAGTTCCCGCCGATGCAGCATCTGGTGTTACAATCGGAGAAAATGGAGTTTCATATCGAGTCCGAAACGCGCCGTTTGAGTTTCAGTACAGTTATACTGAGACACCGAAGGTGAAGCCACTGGCTTTGCGTGAGCCGCCGTTTGTGCCGTTCGGGCCGAGCACGATGCCTCGCCCTTGGACCGGACGAGCTCCGATTCCACCGAGTAAGAAGAAGTTGCCGGAATTTGATTCTTTCCGGTTGCCGCCACCTCATAAGAAGGGCGTAAAGCCGGTACAGAGACCGGGACCGTTCTTAGCAGGATCGGGACCCAAGTATACGATGTCAAGGGAGGAGATTTTGGGTGAGCCATTAACGGAGGAGGAGATTAAGGAGCTTGTTCAGGGATGCATCAAGTCCAATCGGCAATTGAATATGGGTTCGTATGACCTCATTGATCTTGTTCTTGTTCTTGTCTGACTTAGAACTTCAAAATTTCTAGTTCTTAACTATTTTTTTTTCCTTTCTTACTTAGACCCAGTTCTGAGATTTTATGCTAAAGTAATACTTCTCTGAAACACCATTGTTCTTATTTTTGGATGAAATAGAAGCTAAAACTTTCTAGATTCTCCAATTGGGTATTGTCAATTGATTTTGGCCTTGTAATTTCATTTTATGTTTTCTCTCAACATAGTTATTCCATGATCATGCAGGAAGAGATGGGTTGACACACAACATGTTGGACAACATCCATGCTCACTGGAAGCGGCGGAGAGTGTGCAAAATAAAATGCAAAGGAGTGTGCACCGTTGACATGGACAATGTGTGCCAGCAATTAGAGGTTGGTGTCTTCAGCGATTACAGGACATCGTTCCTGTTTTTATTTAGTCCACCATTATGTTGCATTTTGATGTTTAATTTTTTCTCGTTATGGTTTCATTTTACCTACAAGTTCATCTGTTTCTAGATTTTTGGTCATCTCTCTTAAAATGTTGTGAAAGCTGAGCATTCAAGCAGACTTTATGGTTTGACTGGATAACTCTTATCCTTCTTATGTCCATCTTTACATTTTCATATGTGGTTTTTTGTACATATGAGGCTATATAATCTGCAATTTGAAGTGATTGGTGTTGTTGTTGTTGTTGTTTCTGCCATGCCAGTTTGTGTAAGCTATGATTTACTCTGTCCCTTATCTATTTAGTAAGCATGGATTGCATTCAAAATTCAATCAGCGTGGTTGTCTTATGATTAGTTACAGTCAGTCAACTTAATTACTTTTAAATAGGTTGTGGGCATTGCATCATATACAGTTATGCAGCCTTTCAAGTTTTAATCAATTTTAATGAGTGGTGGTTGCTTCATGGAAGTGGTTCTTTCATCTTGCTAGTCTGAGACTCTGAGGCTTGAGTTTGTAGTATGTCAGTAGACAGCAAAAAATACACATATTAGTCCAATTGTTGGGTGTACATGTCCTAATTCAGTAGTATTTCAGTCGTTTTATTGAAATACAATGGTAATTTGATAACATATGCACTGGAACGTTTACCCTCAATGATTGGTCCGAACTGTGAAGTTTCTGTTACCTAACGAAATGGGATATGAACTCCATGAGGCTTAATAGTACTTGATCTGTGTTCTCTTGTGAGGAAACTTCATCTTCCTAAGAATACATGATTTGACAGGAGAAAACTGGAGGGAAGATCATCTACAGCAGAGGAGGGGTCATATTCCTGTTTCGTGGTAGAAATTACAACTACAGGACTCGGCCTCGCTTTCCTCTTATGTTGTGGAAACCTGTTACTCCTGTGTATCCGAGGTTGGTTCAGCGTGTTCCAGAAGGTCTAACACTGGAAGAAACAAATGAAATGCGCAAAAAAGGACGCAAATTACCACCAATACGCAAGCTTGGTAGTCATTCTCTTCTATTCCTAATTCTAAATATGCATGTAGTGAACTATATCCATTACCAAACTAACCGTTCTTGTTATGTATCTCTTGACAGGAAAGAACGGAGTATATAAGGACCTAATAGAACATGTAAGAGAAGCATTTGACGAATGTGAATTGGTGCGGATAAATTGTCAAGGAATGAATGCAAGTGACTACAAAAAAATAGGTGCCAAACTCAAGGTTGGTTAAATTTATTTCTGTTTGCTAGGAGATTTATAATTTTTTTTTGGGTGATGTGGAACCCTCGATCCCATTTAGTGGGGACAGAGTAAACCCTGGATACATGACCCCCATCCACAAGGACCGTAAGCTCGGGGACTCGAACCTGGGACCTCCAGTTACTGAGCTGGGGAGCCTGCCAATTTAGCTAACCCGTGTGAGTTTTAATATTGCTAGAACTTTTAATTAAAATAATCAATCTGTATTCCGAATGCAGGATTTTGTGCCATGTGTCCTGATCTCATTTGAACTTGAGCACATCCTTATGTGGAGAGGAAGAGATTGGAAATCCTCCCATATAAAACAAGAAGACGATTGTAAGGAAACCAAGGATTCTGATACAGAGGCTGAAACTTCTGTTCCATCAAATTATGTTGATTCCTTGCCTGTAGAAGGCCAAGAACCATTGGACTTATGTGCTCCAGTGATTTCAATCAATGATGTATTGGGTAATGAAGACTTTGATGTAGAATGTTCCAAGGATCCGTTTTCTTTTAAAATAAGTGATCAGCCATCAGTAGGTACACATGTGGATTCTGCTGTTATTAGTAATGTTGGATCTGAAACTGGATCCGATGATGTGCGTTGTGCCGATGATAAGTCAGCAGGGATGCCAATGGATCTTCCAGGGATGAATACCAACGGATCGGACACCATGTTCAGCAGCATTGGGAGTACTGACAATCATGCAGTGACTGATGACATGCTGCAAGATGTATCAGCTGGTTCACACCATCTCACCGAGCCAGAAAGGTTGACCGCTACTTGTACAGAGGGAGTCATAAAACTTTGGAAACAAGCTGTTGAGGGTGGGAGTGCAGTCATTTTAGATGACGCGTCTCTAGATGCTAATGTTGTCTATGAAAAGGCAGTTGCTCTTGCCAAGGATGCTCCACCTGGGCCTGTTTTTAAGCAAAGACCCAGGAAGGTACGATTTTTGAAGAGTGAGAAGCAAGAAAGTCAGGACTTGGAAGCGGAAGAAGTTGAAAAACTTCCTGAGAAAAGAGGAAACGAGAAGAGGAATTCTAGCAACCACAGAATGAAAGGTTTTGAAGGAAATTATCCAGATATTTTACCCCAAGGAAGCCTGAAAGTGGATGAACTTGCTAAGCTATTAGCTTAATGCATTATTTTTGTTCAGAATAAATCAATTCTGTGTTTTTTTTTTATGTTATAAAACTGTTGTTTTTTTATTTGTTTTTGCAGTCTCTTATTCTCTTGCTTAATTGGCTGGCTCATAAATCCTCTAGTCCTAGCTGCTATAGCAGTTGGAATTTACATTATATACTTAATCTATCTCATCTTTGATTTGTTTCAACAACAGTTATGCGGATCAATGTGCAATCAGATGAATGGAGGGTTTGAGGATTCTTTCTTTGTGCTGATCTTGGTAAGACCTTGTCTGATTATCTTTGGTTTCAGATTAGTCATCACTGTATTGTTTAAGTATCAATTCTTCTTATTATCTTAAAAATATCTGCGGCTGTTGAAATCCACCAATATCTTTCTCTTTTGTCCCTGAAGATCTCCTACTCACAGGAGGACATCAGAAAAACTAGTACCAAGTTGACTTTCTTTTTGTTGAAGGTCTCAATGATGAAGTGTAACTGGTAGGAATTAGGATGATTTGATAACAATTGGTTGTAGAGGAATATATGATGAGAATTGACCCCCTCTACATGTGTATTTACATTCAAGCTATGTATCTATGTTGGCTCAGGCTGGGCCATAGTGAGTACTGGCCAGTCCTGAGTCGGATTGGCCAATACAACTCGGGATTGGCTCAGGACGAGCCACAATCTCTAGGTGATCTCTAAATTGTTAAAAGAATCTCTGATTTGGTCCGAAACCGAGTCATATTGTCCGATCTAGACGATTTAACTCGATTTCGGACGAGTCAGATCGGACGATCCATATTGGATCTTAAAAAACAAAAAATTGGACCATGTTTTGGATACACCAATCCAGAGTTGGATTGCCGATCCAACTCGGTATCGGACCAGGATGATCCCACATCTGATACCGAGTTTAAACACTATGGGTTGGGAAGGGAGCCTAACCCAATCCTGGGCCGATTGGTATACCCAAGCTAGGCTGTCAACGAACCGAGCTAGCTTGGCTCAAGCTCGACCTCGTATGAGCCGAGCTTGAGCTCTATAATTATGCTTGCAAGCCAAGCTTGGGTCTGAAAAAAAGTTCATTATCTTAACGAGCTTAGGTAGGTTTGGTTAAAGCTCGGGTTGGTTTCTATATGAGCCCGAGCTTGGGCTCTATAATTAGGCTTGCAAGCCAAGCTTGGGTCTGAAGAAAAGCTCATTATCTTAACGAGCTTGGGTAGGTTCGGTTAAAGCTCGGGTCGGTTTCTATATGAGATTACACATCTATATTCATATATCTTATATTATATATTAACACGAAATATACATATCAGTATATTATGTCTTATATAATAATAATCATCAACTAAAATATTAAAGCATTTGCTAAGCTTTCTTTTGCCGAACCGAGCTTTTGTGAGCAGAGCTTGAGCCCAAATTTTTTAACGAGCTTGAGCCGAGCCTTAGCCCAAATTGTTTTAACGAGCTTGAGCCATGCCCAAGCCTGAGCCTGATCAAGGTTTACGAGTCCGAGCCGAGCTGGGCAAAGCTTGGCTCGGCTCGTTTACAACCCTAACCCAAGTCCAACTAACATGTTAGGGTTAGGTCCATATTGATCAACCTCAACCTCCCCAAGTTGCACCCCCTACACCCTAGTTGTTACATGAAATCCAATAGCTTAACATTCATTGTTCAATCTGTCTGATATCTGTTGCAACAACAGAGAGGATAATGATGAAATCAATAAATGGAGGTAGTTCTTGTTAGCTATAATTTCAGGGAAACTCTGGAACTTTGAAGATTGATATTTCATGACAAAGAAAAGGAATCACTATCATCAGGTAATTTTGATTGCATGGGGACTTTGGAACTTCAAATACTGTTACTTCATGACAAAAGGGAAAGAACTATATGGCAAAACTAAAAAAGAATAATTATCTATCCTTACAAAAGCAGAAAAAGTTCTTTGGTCTAATTTCTGTAATATGCCCTTGTGAAGGTTTTAAACAGCTTCTGGCTTCTTCTTATCATCTGATGTTACTACAAATTTCTTCCAGAACCAGTGCTTCTCAAAGAGATAACTTATCTCCTCTATTGGAACTTGCTTGGTTTCTGGCAAGAGGAAGTAAATGAAGCTGCTCATGATGAAGATCAAGCCTGCAAACAGCAAGAAAATCCCGTATCGAAGGTGGCAGAGAGAAACCAGGAAGCACTGTGCGATCAACGCCGTGAAGAAGAGGTTAACGCAGACCACCACGCTCTGTCCGGCTGACCTTGTCTCTAATGGGAAGAGCTCACTTGGGACTAGCCACCCCAAAGGCCCCCAAGACCATCCATAAGCCAAGACAAAGAGGCAAATCATGATCACAAGGATTACACTATCGGCTTTGGGGAGGGTTACTCCATGTCCAAACTTCACGGCTAGAACAATGGCTAAGATCAGCTGCAGATAAACGAGAAACTTAGTCAGTGTCCTTCCATTTGCAGAAATAAAAGTGAACAGAAGAGAAAGTGAAATTACCATAGAGATGATCATTTGGCAACCAGCTTCCAAGAAGAAAAATCTCCTGCCAAGCTTGTCAACAACAGCCATTGAAACAAGTGTCGCAATGACAAGCATTCCGTTAGTTATAATGGACGAGTACAAAGCTACACTTGACCCGAAACCCAAGCTCTGGAAGATCACAGGAGCGTAGAAGAGTATCGAGTTCATGCCGGTGAGCTGCTGGAACGCGGGGATGCCCAGCGCTCCTATCACCAACTGTGGACGGTTCTTTTGCTGGAGAAGGTTCCTGAAAGGGTGCTTTATGGCTCGAGCTGCCTCGCTTGCATCGAGGAGGTCTGCGAACTCTGCATCTACATTTTTGGTACCTCTTACTCTCTCCAATACTCTTCTTCCTTCATCTAATTTGCCTTGTTCTACTAGGCTGTTTGGTGTCTCAGGTAGGTAAAGACCGCCGACAAACATTAGAACTGCAGGGACCGTGGCTAGGCCTACGGACAATCTCCAACCCCACGGGTGGATTTTCTCGGTGCCGTAATTGATCAGGTTTGCTATCAGGATTCCTAAACAAGTAGTTAGTTGGAACAGTTGATTAACGGCTCCACGGATCTTTGCAGGTGCCATTTCTGAAAGATACAGAGGAACTGCCTGTATCCAGAGAACAAGAGACTATCAAAATGCGGAAAGCAAACCGTTCTGAGCAAATACTTCTTCTGGGAAATATGGTTTTACCTGGTTGCCGAATCCTATGCCAATACCAAGGAAGATACGACCTATGATCAGCATCGCAATGTTGACAGCTGAAGCATTCAAGACTGCCCCCAAGAAGAAGCTGATTGATCCAACAATTATGCTGATTCTCCTTCCCTTTGTTCTGGTTACATATGAAGCTGCAAACGTCGAGACTAAACCGGCGAAGTACAGAGAGGATGTGAAGAGGGTGAGAATCTGGTTATCATATTTACAGTAGTCTGTCTCGTCAAGATGTAAGTGTTTCCTTCTGTACACTTTGGGGAAGAATTTTATCAAGAAATCATCCATGGAAGTCACCCCACCTGAATCAAAATATAGAAATTTCCATTCAATTGGGATTATTCTCAGGTTATCTTTGGAATTTTGAGTCTTTGTAGTAAACAGTAAGTGATCAAGATGTAGATCTTCAGAAACTTGCACCCTTTTGAGTGCAGGAAAGTAAATTTGTATTTGATGTGGGACTCTTTAAACATGGCCCACCACTTGGATAGACCAAAGAGTGTTGAAACAAAAATAAAAATAAAAAATGATGCTAGCCACTGAAATTAAGCTTTGTATGTTTAATTCTGTTATTCAACCACAATCTCCCGAGTCATTTCAACTTCTCAAGATGAAAATCAAGCAAAAACAGAAACTTGCAATTTCTCAAGATTAAAATCAATCAAAAACAGAAACTTGTAATCAGATTCCTAAAAAGAAAATAAATGAAATCAGATACTCTGAAATGCACGCTGAAAGAATATGGAAAAGAGAGAAAAGGCCAAAAGCTTGTCTGTCAGATGCCAGAACACACAACAACCAGATACTCAGATGAGAGAATATGCCAAAAAGTTACACACAATCAAAAACCCAGATCACAAAAGAAGCTAATATGGCAAAAAAATCTAAAATTTAGGGCACCAAATTCAAACTCACCAGAAACACCAAGATCATACCCAAACAGAGATCCTCCGAGGGCTCCAACAATGCAAGCAAAGATCAAATAACCAGTGATCTTATGCTCATAAAGATGAACCCTCTCTTTAGCTCCTCCCCCTACGAATCCTCCACCCGCCATTACTGAACTCCTTCAATCTCTCTCTCTCTCTCTCTCCTATCTTAGATCAGTTTCTGATCAGAACAACTATCCTCTTTTCAAAAGTCTTATGAAAAAGACGGAGAGTGTTAAGGCGAGTCGACCAAAAAAGTCAAGAGAAACCGCTCAGAAATGAGAAATCATAAATAGATTACTTGAAAATAATTGAGTTCAAGAATAAAAAAACAAAGTGGAAGACGCAGACTCATAATTGAGAAGGAAGAAGAGATAGAGACCTGCAAATTACAACCATCACAAGATAATTTATAAGAACCGAAATTTCGGATAGACTCTTCTCCGAAATATCGGATATCTCGCCGGAATCACGCAAAGAAAGAGACGGTTTCAATGCAATACATAATGACGTACCATAATTATAGAAATTTCCGATATTTTACCTAACACACTCGATTTTCATTGGTCCAGAGATAGATAAGAAGAAATTAATTAGTAGGGTACGATCGAATTAAAATTTATCTTAATCTCTTTTTATTTTCTAAGAAAGAGATAGAGATAAGATTTATCAAAAATTATTAATATAGTTTTAGTTGAAGTTTAGGCTGCGTTTGACCCGGCTTGTGCTTATGGATAAGCACTTATTGGATTAGTTGCTCAATGGGAGCACTTATCCACAACAACAATAAATTGCTATTAGAAAACAGTGTTTGGTAAATACATTTATTTAAGTACGAATAATAATTTAGGGGTAAAATAAGTATTATGAAAATATTATTAAAGTTTAAAAATAATATTTATTTAAAGTGCTTATAAAAGTTTAGGAGTAAAATAAGTATTTTAAAAATATTACTAAAGTTGTGAAATAGCTGAACACATAAGAGCTTAGGAGAAGCTGCTCGCAGCAGCTTCTCCTTATGGGTAGCATGCGAGCAGCTTCTTATGGGTAGCCTTCCTCTAGTGCTTATGAGTAAGCACTTACCCATAAGCGCTATCAAATACATATTTAATTTTAAAAAGTGCTTATATAAGCTATAAGTTGTAATAAGTACTTATAGAAACCGAGACAAACGCAGCCTAATTACTTTTGGTAATTATCATATATATTTAGTAAGAATGACAAGGGTATTAAGGGTAATTAATAGTTATCATATCCACAGACTTGCTGTTATCTGGACCGTCCAAAACTATTAACAATGAATCTCTTAATTGTGATGATTGAAAGGGTTAGAATTGGTAATTCATATTTGGATACTTACAGTGTCCAAATATAAATTAATTTGAATGCTTAGATAAGAAAGTACAGAGACGACTCCAATTTGATCACTTAAGTCCTATGGATTATATTCTCATAGATAAGGCTAGTTTGACTTTGACTTTGACTTTTAGTTTGAAATGTAAGGACAAATAACTTTACTACGGGTGGGTCATGGGTGACCCGCTCAGCCCTGTGTTTGGACGGGCTTTGTCAAGGGTTTGTAGGCAATAGGGGTCGGGTCCGCTGAAATTTAAAGCCCGATTATTTTTTTTTGGTCGGGTTTGAGTTTATGTTAGATTAATCGGACTCTTTTTGAGGATGTGAACTTTTGTTTTGGTGAAAAAACATAAAAGACAGAAAATACAATAGTGGAAACACTGAAGTTGGGAAGTCCCTGGCAGTATGTTTTCCTATTGCATCATCGTTCAGAGCATCTATCAATTCCTTCAGAGGGGTGTTAATCCAATAACAAGTCATTGAGCCACGTTTGCCAGAAAATCCGCCCGTTTGGTTCGCCTCTTTATAAACGTATAGGATCTTAATTTTCTCAAAAGTTGGGATGACCACCCTAGCATGAAGTATTGAACCTTCAATGGACCACGGAAGGTCGCCAGAAGTCTTCTTCAGAAGTTGAATGATTGTCGCTGAGTCGCTCTCGATAATGATTTTTTGGAATTTGTGGTGGTGAGCCATCAAAATGCCTTCAAGGCATGCAAACATTTTAGCTAATAGTGCGCTCTTGTTTCCAATTTCTTGGGCAAAATCGCAAATGAAATTCCCGTTCTCGTCTCCGCAGAGACCGCTAGCACTAACAGGACCAACAATGCCTTTAGGTGCTCTGTCGAAATTAAATTTGATCCAATCTGCAAGTTGTAGGAACCAACGGATATAGTAAGTAACCAAACTCTTAGATTTAACAAAGGACTCACCATGGAGGATTCTGTTCATGTCGTCTTCTAGAAGTTGGAAGCGTTTGGAAGCATCCGAGATATTCGAAGTGGTTCCATCGAAAATAAGCTTGTTCCTAGACGTGGCAATGGGTCGGGTTGGAGCTTAAATGGGTTGGGTCGGGTTCGACCCATTTACTAACGGATCAGGAGAAACATGGACTCGTAGCCAACCCGCCAATAAACGGGTTGAACCCGTCAACCCGTTTAAAATTTAAATAAATAATTAATTAAATTAAATTTTAAATTAATAAAATAATAAATCATTCACTTCACCTATTTAACATTATATTTTTAATAAATATTGTAAAAAAATCTATTTAACATTAAAAATATATTTTAACCTATGAAATATAAAAATAGTAAAATACTAAATTAAAGAGGAAAAAAAAGAACTGCATCAAATGGGTCAACACGGGTTGGGTCGGATTCGACCCATTTTCCAACGGGTCGACAAAACCTAAACCCGGACACAACCCATTAATAAATAGGTCAACCCTAACCTATTTAGATGAGTTGGGTCGGATCGGGCTGACGGGTTGGGTCAGACATTGCTAGCTCTACTTGTTCCTTGTGCTCCAAATCGTCCACTCAAATTTAGTAATGGTAGCCGAGAGGTGAGGTATGTGTTTTGGGTTAGACATGTAATCTCCCTTCAAGGATGTGAACACTGAGTAATATAAAACGTTTACTCAAACTCAACATCATTTATTGTTGTAGTGGAGAGCTGTTTTTGAATCCCAGCAACCACACAATATTAATAATTTTACCCCAGGTTCGAGTTTAGGCCAACATAATTCAACTTATATATAGATTACCCAGCCCGATCCTGACCAAGCCTGGCCCCGTTGCCACCCCTAAACTCTACCAGATACTAGATAAAGACAAATACTTTCATTTTTTCTTAAGGAACCGACAATAGGTCGGGTTTGGATGGGTTCTAATGGGTTTGAGCTTGGGTTGGATCAGGTTTGATCCGTCTGCTAACGGGTTGGGAAATCATGAAATCGAACCCAACTTGTTAATAAACAGGTTGAACCAGCTAAATTTGTTTATATTTAATTAATTAATTAATTTTAAATTAAGATAAATTATAATATTATTTATTATATTGAATTTTAATAAATATTATAAAAATAATTAATATACATAATTCCTTTTCAAAAGAATAAAAAAAGATAGATATTTTTAACTTATAAATATGTTTTAAAATATCTATTAATAATAAATAATTATAAATCATAAAAGAACTCTTAAACGGGTACCCAACGGGTTGGCATGTTGAATTCAGGTTGACTTGTTTACATACGGGTTAAAAAACTAAACCCAAACCCAATCAAATTAATAAACGAATGAACTCGAACACGTTTATTCAGGTTGGGTTCGGGCGGGTTGATCATTGATTCTGGTTCAATTCATAAAGGCTATTCTATCTGGTTCAATACATCTTAATAATAACTTCAAGAAGAAGGAAATAGTAGTATAACTAAATCACCGTGTATATACAGCTCAGGAGAATAAGATATAAGGCTCTGTTTGTTTGGCGGAAAAGTTGGAAAAGAAAGGAAAAAAAATTCAGGAAAACAATATAACCGGAATTATTTTCCGTTTGTCCCGATTCAAACCGAGATCATATCTTACTAGTCCGGCCCATGCCACGATACAATATTATCGGACCGTTACAATTAGTACCGGTTTAGCCTGACCAGTACAATTGGTGTGATGTTTTTCTTTTCTAATTTATGAATTTGACGGTCCAGATTGGTATCAACTTAGATCGATCCGATCGTATTGGTTCGGCAACCAGTCTGACAGGTACAATTTTTTTAAAATAAAATTAAATAGCGGATTCATCGTTTTTTGACAGGAACCGGACAGGCCGGTACCGGCGGCCAGTTCTGAGCCTTTTAAGCTTAAACTCAGTGTCCCACTAGGACTAGTATTAGGTTATTCTCTCTCTTTTTTAAACTATAAATATCTCTTCTGGTCCTCTCTATCTGTCATTGTTTATGTGATTTCAACAGATTAAACGACACATCTTTCCGATCGCAAGAGCTACCGGAAGTGAATAACGAAGAGATGGATTTCGAGTTCGTGTCAACAGCTTTGACGCTTTCTCCTCCTTTGAAGTACGATCGGTTTGTGGGAGAAGAAGGAATCGCAGTTGCTTCCATTAATGGAAATAAGATGAACAAAACGGATGATCAACCGGGTTTCACAACAACCCCAGTTGCCAAAAATAAAGTGACTAATGAGAAAATGGATTTCGAGTTGGAGGCGAAAGCTTTGCCGCTTTTTCCTTTGAAGCCATTGAAGCGCGTCCGGTTTGTGGAAAAAGCAATCGAAGTTGCTTCCAATGGAAAGAAGAAGAACAAAGAGGAGATGGATTTCGAATCGAGTTTCACAGCTTTGACGCTTGCAGTTGCTTCCATTAATGGAAA
>JAUPMG010000010.1:4347774-4366766 GCA_031762675.1 Pachysandra terminalis
TAAATCTTCAAGTCTTTGGTATGCATCCAAATATCTCTTTAGCTGCCTTGGCCCGATAACAAGCAGCGGTTCATGAGGCGCTCTTTTTAACAGTTCACTCCGTCGAGCAAGTATTCTTGCTATACCCGTATGATGATCTGCGTGAATATGAGAAATCCATATACACCTTAATCCTCTCACAGCATCATCGGCACCATTAATGCCATATCTGTTCTCAAGACTCAAATCACCATTTATATCTGTTAAAAGGAAAAGAAAAAGCTAGAAGGAAATTGACACATGTTCAAAACCAAGGTTTTAAATTTCGATTTCGCCTGGCGAAATTTCGCCAAATATCGCCCCCATATTTCGTGTTGCCAGACTAGAAAATGGCAATATTTCGCCGACATACAGCAGCATGCCGGCAAAATTTAAAAACTTGTTCAAAACTTCGTGAAAAAGGACAATACCTTCTCTTAAGCTGCCCAAGAGTACCTTCACCGCAATCCAAGAGTAAACTTCCTTGCGAGAAAAGATTAATATAAATAGAAGTTACGTTCCGGTATTTTGATGGCTGAGATGAACCAGTTCCCAGAAGAACAATTTCCATGTCTTCTCGTGTGATGTTCTCCAAACAACTAGGAAAAACAGACTCACGACAAAAATCATCTATGCTAATGCTACTTACACACGAGATCTCTTCCCCACCCTCACTCGTACCTTGCTTTCCAGAGTTTATAATAGAAAAAGAGGTATTTCCATTCAACCAGGGCTCTTCAGTCATAACTGTATCCTGCATGGGTGTAATCGCCTTTTTTGTTTCTCTGGACCCGAGCCAGAACTGGCTAACTTGTGTGGCAGCGTCTACAATCTCAGGAATCTCTGAGAGAAGCTCATTAATGACCTCTTTGGGAGTGATTGAGCTTGGTATACCAGATCTGTCCAACCCAAGCTGTGCGTAAGGACGCAAGTGAAACTGTCAACATATAAAGAGAAACATGTTAGTTTTCGCTTCCAAAAAAAAAGGAGAGAGGTTATACAAAACACACACACACGCACGCACGCACACACACACACAAAGGAATATGAGAAATCTTCAAATTACCAGTAATTCAAAATTCCTTCCCAGAATTTTGATAAGCAAGTTGTTATGCTCTCCTAAGTAGATATATTTGTTATATGTTAGTATTATCTTAGCCAGAAGTTTCTTTTGTGAAGCATACTTCAAATTCCTTCCCCCCTCCCAGTCCTTTAGAGGTAGGATATCAATAATTCTTGCGCTTAAATTCCAACATCTAACTGGTAATTTGAAGACTTTTCATATATATATATATATATATATATAGATAATATAGTTGTTAGTTAATTGTTTCATACCTTTAGGAGATTTTCAGCAGAAATGCTTTCACAAAGATTTGAAACAGAATCCTGGAAAGAAGAAACGTGACTTTATTACCCATACATGTCAGAAGTAACTATCGACACTTAACCAAAAGATAATGCTATGCAATCCAGATAACAAACAAACCTCACTTGAAGCAATGGAGTCTGGAGCCAAGTAGTTAAGTTGATCAAGACACCAGAAACCTGGAGCTGGAAAGAACTGAGGACACAAGTAATTAAGTCGTGCAGCGATCCTTGCACTTGATTTTAAAATTGGAATCTTCACATTCTTTCTGCAAACAAGAAAAGAATAAGAAAATCAACATGAGTTGTTCCCAAGCATAGATTGTCAATCAAAGATGAAGAGGAAGAAAGCATATCTCACATTTCATGTCCAGCCATGATGTGTTGGCCACCGCCAAATCTTTTCATCCACTTCTGATAATTGGGGTTAATTACAACTGATGCGGGACTAAGGTGAATCATACAATTTACAGTCTTGACACCATCGGATTGCTGGTGCACAAAATCTGCATAGTAACTATTGAGAGATTGCACAGACATCAAGTCCTCCAAATGAGATAGTGTAGGGCAGTCAACCAAGAGTACAACAGGGCCAGGGATGGAAGGACCAAGAACATCACTTGGATGAACCTGAGTAAGCAAGCAAGTAAAGCAATTCATTAGTTTGGCACAAGTAGCATTGAAGAAGCAGAAATGGTACCAATGGCATGAGAGGCCATGTGCAACTAAATAGCTTCCTTCTTAACTGTTTTTTATGTGTATGTGGGCGTCTTGGAGCATGCACACCAGGGTAATGGAAACCAAAGCTCTTAACCACCCACACGGGTTAGCTCAACTGACAGGCTCTGGAGGTCCCAGGTTCGAGTCCGCGGGCATACCTGATACTTGGTCCTTGTGGGTGGGGTCATGTATCCGAGGCTTTACCGTGTCCCCATTAAATGGGATCAGTGGTTCCACGTATTCCCTCCCCCCCCCCAAAACACTCACACAAAAAAAAAAAAATCTTAACCAATAACTACATCAATAAAGCATTTTTATTTACCCACCATGATATTTTGATGATCTGACATGACTGAGTTCCCAAGTTGTAGTTCTCGGTATTTTGGTCCAGGTTTTAGTCCAAGGGCCACAGCCTTCGCCGGATCAAACTTCCCCTTAATTTCAGGCAATTCACAAACATATATTACAGCAATATCACCAGGCTTTAGTGCTGGTTCATCCCTTCTGTTTGAGCTCTGTGAACACGGCAAAAGAGGTTCTGAAAATCTCTCTCGCTCTTCTATTCCCACAACTGATGGATTCGACATGGTGGGATCTTCCTTCATGAGCTCTAATTCATCCGAGCATCTTGGACGAAGAAGAATTGCAGATATTTTGACAACCTCATCGTCAATGAGAATAATGGGATCTATGAAGTTCCCCAAATCAGGAAAAGTGGCTTCATCATCACTGGGAGCTGGCCCAAAGCTATGGGTGTGAACTACGGCAGCATTTGGAATGAACGACCTCATTGCATCAACTAAATATTTAAAATCGGAGGGACCCCATACATTAACCTTCAAAACGACAGAAACTATTGGTTACAGTTAGGTGAAACTTTAGCTTAGCCGTCACGTTGAAGTTAATTTTATTGAAAGAGAAACACAAAAACACTTAAGAGTCAATATGATACATACAGACATTCCTTCCTCTCCCATGCCGGCCAAAGTCAACAGAAGACCTATATATGATAAACAACTGAGCAAGTCATAGAGTCACTGGATTATGTATCTTTGCATCATTGATTCAACATATAAATAGTATACTAAGACTTGAGATGAAACTATACAGATTCAGGTCACAAGTTTCTGGATATAAATGAAAGGAACTTCAAGGCACCAACCTGGAAGTCCACCTGCAGTTTCGGAGCAGACGCGAGAAAGGAAAATGTGATCAATCTGCAGAAGACACACAACACAAGTCAAGGTGCATCTCCACAACAGTTATTACACTTTTTACGGCGAATAAAATGTGAATTTATTGAATAACTCGTACCTTTGATAACTTAATCTTATGCTCAGTGCAGAAGCGTTGTAAACCCTGAAAAAAGGTGAATCCAATCAGAGATAAATCTAATATGTATGTATGTATGTATGTATGCATATACATGTACGCATAAATGCATGCATATACATGTACGCATAAATGCATGCATATATGTATGCATGCGTGTACATAATTTTTCAAGAGCAGCATTAATTTATCCTTAAAACTAGCTTGAATCATTATCGATCGCGTTTTTTTATCCTTAAAACTAGCCTGAATCATTATCGATCGGACATTTGGTGACTTGACAGTAGCATAGAGACATGATGAATGAACTAAAAAAGAAGAATACAAGGAAGAAATACTTTAAACCTAGCCTGACTCATTGTGAATGTGTCATTTGGACAATTGAAAATAGCAGAGAGAGGTGATGGTGCACTGAAGATGAAGAATATGAAACAATTCAAACTGATGGTAGACACTAGGGCGGATACATACAAGAACTGTTTATCCTATCACAAAGACAAAGACTCATGGAGAAAAGATCATTTAGAACTTCAAACTAAGGGTGTGGTGTTTTTTTTTTGTTTGTTTTGTTTTGTTGGTTTGTTTGTTTCTTTTTTTTTTTTTAGTGTGTGTGTTTTGTAATTGTGATCCATAATCAGCATTTTAGATGCTTCTTTGGTGTTTGTACTCTTCTTTAAAATCTACTTATTTTTTTTTTTTTCAAATAGCCAGTGTATTACAACGAGTAGCTGAAATATGATGGACAATAAGAATTTCCTGAAGCAAATTTTATTGGCAGAAAAATTCTGTTTCCAGATTATTTTCAATGAGACCTGTAGTGACCCTAACCCGGCAATAAATATAATAATTAATCTCAAACTAATTAAATAAGAATGAATGAAATCCAAACTCAATTTGATTGTATTATACATTTAATTAATGGACTAATAGTGATATTAATATGTTCTAAGAGTTATATGATGGAATTGTGGTCAAACCGTAATTAGGTATGAGTAAGTTGGGCTTTGAATTGAGTTAGTAAATTACATTAGATTCAAATTAAAAGAGAAAGGAGGTAGGTTGTAATAACCAAAATCAAACATTTTATACTTCTAAATGATAACAAAGATCTAAAAGGTTTTATAGGAATTATTTGGTAATTTTCCTAAATTTACGGGGTTGATTCAGAGGCTAATTAGAACATTGGGTTGATTCCTAAACAAAATAACTGTGTTGGGGTTACGGTGTAATTAGAAGGCTTTAAGGGGGAACTATCTGTAATTTATAAAATGTATTTCAAATCTCAAACGAATTGGAGCGTGTGGGTGTCGTGGGTTGGAATGGTGAGAGAAGGAAAGTTGCCTTTTTCCTCTCCCTCACCTTCTATCTCATTGGTTCACACATTAGGAGAATCTGGGTGAGATAAAAAGAGGAGAAAGGTTAGAGAAACCGAACCCTAGCCGTCAATTTCATTGGAAAAGAAGAAGAGGAAAAGAGGAGGAAGGGAAGAAGAGAAAAAGGGAGAAAGCTTACCGATCAGAAAAACTCATCACAAAGAGAAGCAAGTCTCATTTCTGTATGATCAGCATGAACTATCGTGGATATTTTTCTGATTCGTGGTCTGGATTTACACCGTGAGTGTGTGACGTTAAATGCATGATTTATTCTTTTGATTTGTGTTAATCGATGATCTTACGTGTTCTGAATGATTTAAATTGTTTATAATTGTTTTCTACATGATTTCAGATCAAAGGTATTCATGTTCTTGAGTTTGGGGGTGAATTTGGGAATCTGTCCTGTGAGGCTGTGACCCGTCGACAGGCACCGGTCCACTGACCATGCTGCCGACAAGGGCAGAAAAACACAGAGTTTGACCCATCGGCAAACACCGGTCCACCGACCAGGCTGCCGACAGGGGTTATATTTTGAAAACACAAGTGGTTTGAAGGGATGGTATGAGCCAAATGAGTATGGATTTGGTCTATTGGGATCATAAGAAGGTCTATGGGCTTGGACCCACCTACGTGGGACTTACTTGGTTTTCCACGGCACACCCCAGGCCCACCGACCAACCTACCGACTAGATGTGTAAGCTGGGGTTTTGACTCCATTGTTTGGTAATTGGTACCATAGACCTTGGTGAAGTTATATTAGGTTTGAACTGAGTTCCTTAGGCGTGTTTGATATTAGATGATTAGCATTATAAACTTATGATCTGTTATGTATTTGTACTTGTGGTTAGGATACCCGTGATGGCATCCTGCGGATTGTTCGTGTGTATGGGCGCACGGGCAACTTCTGAAAGGTGTTAGCACTGGAAATCCTACGGACTTATGATTAGGATACACATGAAGGTTTCCGGCAGAATATCCGCGTGTATGGGCGCGTGGATAGTTTCTGATGGGGATTGTCATTAGAATCATAAAGTAATGATTACATGCATGCTAGTTTGATGTGCATGTTAAGTGAGCCTGGGAGGTGAAACTATAAGGATTCCTTGTGAGGTCCTATGAATTATGATGAATGGTCCATGAGGGACCGATCCATGCATTAGATATGAATGAAGAACAAATATGAAAATAGATAGGGGAATTGAGCCTCGTAGGTTGAAAGTCCTACAAAACCATGATGTACACATGGGATATAGGAGAGTAGTATCCAGCTATATTAAAATGGATACCCTGTAATTGTTATTACTTGATAAAAGAGTTTCGTCCAGCTGTAGCAAATTGGATGCCAAGGTAACTTGGAACCGGCTGATCACCGGAATAGGAGTTGCATTAGTGAGCAGTCATACTAGATGTGTTGCATCACTTGTATTTGATCATCATTTTGCATTGGCATTCACTCATTTCATCATTCACTATGTTTCGGTATTTCTAGATATTTCTCCTTTGTACTTGTTGTTTTCAATATTCGTATAATGATGTGGATAAAATGCTAAGACTTGAGTCATGATGTATTATCGTACTTCTCTCTTTTAACTGTAACATGATATCGATGTATTCGGGTTTTACTAACTGTATTCTATGAGGATTGGTGACAGATATGTTTCTTACTGGGCATTTCAAGCTCACGCAACTTTTCATGTTGCAGGATGATGTGTGATGAGGATGGATTTGGGATAGACGTTGCCGTTCAATTCATTTCAGTTTAGATTTTATGTTTGGTGAACCATGGATGATTGAGATGCAATGGATTATGTATTTTTTGATTTTGAGTTTTTATGTAGAGATTTGTGACTCTTCTGAAGTCACGAATTTCATGTAATTGGTTTTACTTAGCTTCCGCACTCTGATGTGTTAATAAAGGTAGTCTTTATTATCTTGTGAATGTTACGGCGACGGCGATCCGCGTTCCATGGTTGGAACCCAAAGGTCTCACCTCAAGATCCGTGCTGCCTGCATAGGGATTTGTGCCACAGGTTTTGGGGCGTGACAAGACGAAGGTTGGAATCACATGCAGAATAACCAAGGGTTCCAGAGTGTGTTAAAGCTATATCACTCACAACATTTCTGTGAAATATCCAGGGAAGTTAAACTGGTTAATGGCACAGCAGCAACTTCACTAAACACAAAACTGAAATAAAGAGCCTCCATTCATCTTTAATTATAAACTAAAAAGCTTGCTTTGGGAAATATGAAATTAGTTTTTTGTAGTTCTATAAATTACAGCATCAGCCTCTTTAAGAAATCAATTGAAACAAAGAAAAATAAACTCAAACTTAAGAAACAAATTAAGTTATTGCCAACCATTTTCCCGCCCTTAAATACATGACAATGCTCTCATAAGGGTAGATAAAACAGTGTACTAGATTAACTCTATTCTGATAAGAACTCACGATCGAGATTGAAGATCCACTTCTTCATACCACATTTGAGAGCTTTTCATTATGTCATATTGTGTCAAGGCAAGGAACGAGTGAACCAGAGACTATGTTGCATAGGTACGGGTACATGGAAAGACTATGAAAGACAAGGCAAGGGACGAGTGAACAAAATACTATGTTGCATAGGTACGGGTACGTGTGGTAGAGTCCGATACTGGTACGAGGTGTCAGATTCGGTAAACCATAAAAATAGGATTCGAGGGCAGGGTTATATATTTAAATTTTTATTTTTTTCATGGACATGACATGGGCGTGTCCATGCCGTGGCAGTGTCCAAATCCGCGTCCACGCATATGAACACGGGATTGGGCAGGCTGATGGGCGTGTCCATGAAACATAGACCAGAGATAACCTAACAGTAGCATCCATAGGAGAGAAAACAAAGGAGAGTTGGTTAAGATGATTTGGACATGTCAAAAGGAAATCTTTGCAGGTGACCGAGGAAGAAAGAGATGGTACAAGTTGACGGGTAAAGAGGCTAGATGAAAGCCAAAAGGACCTGGATGTGGTTAGAGATGAACAAAGGAACACATGTTAACTGGAAATATGATTTGGATAGGTCGGAATGGCGAACAGCATTCAGTTTTTTTTTTTTCTTTTTTGCATTCATGTTGCCAATCCAACCAGTTAAGATAAAAAATTATTGCTTTTGTTGTTGCCATCACCGTCTTCATGTATAAAAGAAAAGGATCATAAAACCAAAATATAGAATACACTATGAAAAACAAGGACAAATTCAAATCTCGATAAGGCAATATGACATTCATATACTCCTACGGCTTGTTCAATCCCAATTATAGATTTGCATGGTGCTAGAATCATTCTTCAAATAATTTTTACAGTTTCTTACCTCTAAGATTCATTTAATGAAGACCCTCAACATATAAATCAAACGATAATCACCATCCTGGAAAATAGCTCTTGACATATTTTGTTCAATTACAATTATAGATTGACATAGTGATAAAACCATTCTTCAAATAATTTTACTTAATTTTTTTTCTTTTTTTGGAAGGTAAGAAAAAAAAGGATCAAACTCCATGGTTCAATGAAACCAGCAAATATACAAGCTCAAACTCACAAAGACAATCAAAGTGTCAAATAGAATGCAAATACTACAAAAGAAATTGGAGACAGATGAATCATTTCAGGAAGATAAAAGATTCCTTCTTTCTAGTTTACACCAACTCTGAACTATAAACAGTGCAAATCAGTGACTTAGCTTCTTAATGCCAAAAAAAAGTCCACAAACATACCTCTCCAGCATTGAAAATAAATCTTTGTTTATCAAAGAACAGCAAAACTGACGGCGATGTATCCTGTGTATCCAGTCCAGTCCCCAATATCTGTGAAAGAACAACTTAGAAAGTAAGAAAATCAATAACCCAATTGTCAAAACAACACATACTTCAAAACCCAACTCAAGATCTTCTAAGAAAGAACCAAAAATCCAAAACAAATCCAAACCCACCTGCTAATACCAACTTAAAAGCTGATATTGGACGAAAATAGGAAAAAACCAGATTCGAAATACGATTTAAGGGGTTGGAGAAACCCAGTTCATAAAAACAACACTATAGATAAAAACTTACCTGAACATAACAGATGGTGTTGATCGGGTTCAGTTTCCGGACCTTCAACTGAAGGGTTTTGGGCTTATCCTTCTTATCTCTCCCTTCTGCCCTCTTCTTATTATACCCAACAGACTCATTCTCCTCCATTGATAAAGCTCCCTCTCTGTCCTTACCGTCTCTGAGAGTACTGTTGCTTCTGCTCCTCAGAAAAGGAAGGTTATTACGTTTTCTTCGAGCCGAAGACTCTGAGAACACAGTAAGAAGAGAAAAAGGCTTCTTGTGGTGTTTGGATTCGTAGAAGAGATAAGAAGAGAGCGAGGGTTTAAATGGGTTAAAAAGAAGAGGAGAAGAGTAATTTGAAGAGAAGAATAGTCTGAAATTCGCAATCTGTTGCATCGTCTTTCAAAAGCCGCCTCTTGTGGACGGTTTAAGGAGGGAACAATACCCCCCGGAGGAAGGAGGATAGCACAATCCTTTCGTAAAACACGATTGACCGGTTTGTTTCCTAAACCGGAGTTATAAATGGTTCTAAAAAAGACCGGATGTGAAACCGCCAAGGGTTATGGTTGTCCATTTTTGGGGCCGGTTTTGTGAAGCCTGAAATATTTAGGTAAAGCTTGGGCTAAGCATGTCTAAGCCCGGACTGATTTTAATTTCCATGCACATGATTTAAAGTCTCCGGACCGAGGACCGGACTGATCCTGGTCCGACAAGTGGTACCATCTGGTCCCGATCTGACAAGCGGTACCATCCGGTCCA
Organism: Pachysandra terminalis; assembly: GCA_031762675.1. Lineage (NCBI taxonomy): Eukaryota > Viridiplantae > Streptophyta > Magnoliopsida > Buxales > Buxaceae > Pachysandra > Pachysandra terminalis. The sequence continues at coordinate 4,357,414 of JAUPMG010000010.1, forward strand.
AATCGGTTACAAAAAAAATGGATTGCTTGGTTTAAATTTTAAATTAAAAAATTTTGGATCAGTCGAATCGTCCTCGGACTAATGATACCGATCAGGACCTGTCGATACTGGACCAGTTCAGATTGATATCGATGTGAACCGTCCAATTTATAAATTAAAAAAAAATAACAAAAAATTGCCAAAGTGGTTGTACCGGTCATCAGATCGGTTGTATCGGCCGGTCCAAATTGGTATCAGTTGTATCGATCAGTCCAGACCAATATCAAATGTACCGATTTAATCTAAAACCTCACAATACAACTATTGTATCGTCGCTTTGAATTGGACCAGCCATAGCCAATCCTAATACAGACCGGCCAATCCAAACCAATCATTGAAACATTGTTCATACATGTGTGATATATAGGTTTAATGGTTTCATACATATTTAAGGTTATTTTATTATATCGATTTATTAGTTTTTGTGCATTTTTTATTAAAATGTTATAAAATATGTAGCAAAATCTTTCAATATAAATGAATATTAAAATTATAAGAATTTTTTACTAATAAAATAAGAAAAAATTTAAAGGATTGGGCTTAATTGGACCAGGCTCAAGCTTTTCATATTATTTTAGGACCGTGCTTGGGCTTCATTCTTAGGCCCAAAAATTTGGGCCAGACCAGACTTGGACATGTATAATGCCTCTTATACCCTCTATTGAGCCCAGCCAATAACAAGAAGTCTTAAGGATAGCAATGGTATCAAGTGGGGATTGGGTCTAGGAAAAAGGGTCACAAAAAAAAAAAGAAAATAGAAAATAAAGTTATAAAGGGTTGTAACTAGGGATGTACATGTGGGTCTCGCGTGTCGACACGACACGGAATAATCCGTGCCGATCGTACTTTGTGCCTAATTTTCGAGCTCCAGGCCTGGCACGACACGACACAAGGCATGATCATTGTTGTGGCAGGTCGAACTTCGTGCTATATTTGCTAAAAATTGAATTGTGATCGTGCTTAATCGTGTCATAGGCCATGACCCCTAGGCCCCAGGGTTTAGATCGGACCGGTCTTGGTCGATCTCGATCCGGATTGACGATACCTGATCCGATCGAAAAGTTGGATCTTCTTTAAAAAAAATAAAAATAGTTGAATTAACCGACCGGTTATAAATTACATAAAATAAAAAAACTCTAGATCGGTTGAATCCGACCAATCTAGCACTAGACCAATCCAAATCAGCTGATCCAAACCGATATCGGTTGGACCAGTTTGATCCAAAGTCACTTGATACAATAATTATATTGTGGCTTCGAATCAGATCGATCCTGGCAGATCCTGGTACGGATCGGTCCGATCCTTGAAACCACGGCACGGCATAGCACAATAAGGCTTGTCATGTCGTGCCAGGTCGGATCAGCACACTGTACACGTGACCCAACACGTTTGTACTTACCTAGTTGTAACTATTAATTTATGCTAAATTAAATTGAAGTGCTAAAATTCTACCCAAGCCTTACCTTCTATCTTCTTAATCTTGTGTATTGATTTTCTCTCGAAGAGATTCACCTCTTTAATTAATTAATTAAAGTAACGGATATATAAAATCAAAAATCAATCTGATTATGTTCGGCTAAGAGTAAACCAAGCCATAAAAAAAAAAAAAAAAAAAATAAAACTGAATTTTTAAGTTTGGTTCGATTTTTCAAAATTAACATGGTTTTATGCACTAAAAATACAATAAATTTGGTTTGGGAAGAAATTATCAAACTAAAAATTTAAGCCAAACAAACTTTAAAGTGTTTCACTAACACGTTCGATTAGATTAACCGAGATCAAGGTTTCAAGGATCGTGAGGCTTTGGATCAGACCGGTCCATCAGATATCGGTATGGACTTGTCAGTACAACCGATTCTTTGACCGGTCCAACCAATCCAATTTTATTTTATTTTATTTTTTTAATTTATAAATTGAACTCCAGACCGTTATCAATTTGGACTGGTCTTGACCGGTATCGCCGGTCTGACTACTGGTCCGGCCAAACTATTTTTTTTTAACTTGACGATCCAATTTTGTATTGAATCCGGACCGGCCAGTATCACCAATCTAGACCGAGATCGGTTGAGACCGGTCTAGTCTCCGATCCCGAGACTTTAAACCTTGACTGAATCGAAATGGAAAAAAAAACTGAACCAAACCAATAAAAATCGAATTGGTTCAACCCGGTTTTAATTAAATTGAGCCAATTGACAACCCTAGTCCATGTACTGTGGTCAAAGTCAAACTACTGGGGGTGTGTAAGTAATTCACCTTCAATTTAAAATCTCACAATATAGAATTCAATGCCTTCTCAAATAAAAGTTTAATAGGACTCAGATTTGAACTCCGAACCGAGCTCCCCATTGAACAACTCCTGAGCTTCTGACTGGTCTCGTGGCCCACGTGAACCCATGAGAATATCCCACGAGACGCACTGAGAAGAGAACCAATTTCTTCCCATACCAAGACCCCGTACTCACTATTTCAGTAATTCAGCGGTGAAGTAAGACTAAGACAGAAGAGTTTACCAAAAACAGAGCAAAGATCTCACCAAAGCCAAAGACATGGCAGCTTCCTCTGCTTTTGCTTTCCATGTTTCTGCTTTTGTTCAAAGACCCAGTTCTGCTTCTCACAACTTTCATCATCTCCACGCCTCCATTCCCTCTACTCTCAAGATTCCCCAGGTTTCTCTCTCTACTATCTCTCTCTCTCTGTCTATCTATCTATCTGGGTATTGAGCAATCTTTCTTGTAACAAAGCAAAACATATTTACTAGTACTTAGAACTGAAGTTTCTCTTTCTTTCTTGGCAGGAAAGAAACGACATATCTAAAGTCATCAAGAACACTTCCCAGAAATTAATAGATGCATTTGTGGATTCAATGTTCCAGTTTGTTGACCAACCATTGCTTCCATCTCAGGTATCTTCTCCCATCTGGGTTCCTCTTGGAAACATTGTAACAATACTGACAGATCCTATACTGTTACATAGACTCAGAAAGATTTTCATGAACTCTATGAACCTTGCAGAGCAACTTTGCCCCAGTTGAAGAGATTGAAGGACTTTTTCAGATAACCAGTATTGAAGGGGAGATTCCGGCCGGCTTCCCGGAGGGCATTTACATAAGAAACGGTACTGAACTGCGACACTGTCGTGTTATATGTTTATGCTGTTTTCACATTGTATTTAGCTCATTTGATCTTAGATTTATCATCAGTTATGTGAAACCAAATTAAGAACAGTATATGAAGTAGAAAGAAAAAGCCAATATAAGATAGATTCCATTGTTCTTGCTATGTACTATAGACAAAAATAAGAGCATATTTGACAAAATTTAGTCTTGACTTACATATAAAGATAAAGAGTTCAATCAATTCGAGAAACCATTATATATTTAACTAAAAAAGGATTTATATTCCTGTTGCTACTGGTAAGATGCTCTTGATAACACTCCAAAATTTAATGAACTATAGGATTTTGTTAGACACAGATCTTGTTGTTTATCTGTTGCTAATGGGTTTTTTTTTTGGTAGGCCCAAATCCTCTCTTTGGAGGTCTAAAATCGACGGTTTCGATGTTTGGAAGATCGAATCACACATGGATAGAAGGAGAAGGAATGCTTCATGCCATGTACTTTAAGAAAGATATTCGTGGGAATTGGATCGTCTCCTACAACAACAGATATGTTCAAACCGAGACGTTCAAGATTGAAAAACAAAGAGATAGACCATCTTTCCTTCCTGCCATAGAAGGAGATTCTTCGGCTATTATATCAGCTTATATGCTAAATGTGGTAGGTGATCCATTTAACTATACTTGCAGTACTGTTTTTATGTAAGATAATCCTACTTTCATACTGTGATATTTAAGCACTATTTTTGACATATTTAACTTGTATGTCGCGGTCAGTTGCGATTTGGAAAAATTAACAAATACATTAGCAACACAAACATTTTCGAGCATTCGGGGAAGTGCTATAGTATCTCGGAGAATCACTTGCCGCAAGAGATCGACATCCTCACACTTGAAACTTTTGACAATTGGGATATCAATGGAGCTTGGGATCGACCGTTCACTAGCCATCCAAAGGTCTTTTTTTTTAGATGCTAATACAACATTTGTACCTACACTTAATACTAAGCAAATTGATTTTTCTTTATTCATGTTTTAAATGATGCAGAGAGCTCCAGGTACAGGGGAGCTCGTTATAATGGGGGTGGATGCAGTGAAACCTTACTTCGTAATTGGAGTCATTTCAGGTAAACTCTTCATATCTATGGTGCCTATGTCAATTCAAGTTGCAACACAGAGACTTGTTCAGATATAGGCTTTGTCCTACCGTCCTTGGGACGTTGGTAGGACACGCCCACAAAAGAGGGGGTAGGTTCGATTTCGTGTCTCCCCTATGGCGGAGTGGTCGAGTGACCACCTGCACGTAGATATAAAAAAAAATAAAAATGTTGCAACACAAAGAACAAATCTGCAGGTCAGTATATTAATAGGTTCTATTAGATTGCTTATTTTTCAGCTGATGGAAAACTATGTCATAAGGCTGACCTCAAGTTGGAGAGATGTAGCCTCTGCCATGAGCTAGGGGTTACACAAAGGTAAGTTTCCCACTGTTGATTCACAACTTTTTCTGATTAGTAACAAAAATTTCTTTAAAATCTTCTTAAAGAATTTTCATTGTATTTTTTTTTTTTTTTGGATAGATTGAGGTACAAATACTGATTTAATTTTTGTTTCTCAGATACAATGTGATCATGGATAATCCTCTCACAATAGACATAACCAGACTCATTAGTGGCGGCCCGTGAGTATAGTCCCTTAAACTTCATTAATTTCATGAAACATAAAGGCAATATTAGATTAACTCTTCAAATTGGTGTTCTTCTTTAGATTAATAAAGTACAACAAGGAAGGTTATGCAAGGATTGGGGTGATGCCTCGTTACGGCGATGCAGACTCAACCCAATGGTTTGAGGTGGAACCACATTGCACATTTCACATTCTCAATTGCTTCGAGGACGGCGATGAGGTAACTAAATTGAACAATAGCCTTAAAGTAAAATTATCAATCTCATTTAGCTCCCTTTCTCAATTTTTTTTTTTTTTTTTGGCCAAGAGCAGGTTGTCGTGAGGGGATGTAGAGCACTTGAATCAATCATACCAGGCCCTGATTTTGGTCATAATAAACTTGACTGGTTCTCAAAAAGATTCAAACCAATTGCTTCAGATGGACAAAAAAATGATGATTCGACGGAAGTTGGTTTTTTCGCACGTGCATATGAATGGAGGTTAAACATGGCCACCGGAAAAGTTAAGGAGAGATGTCTTACTGGAACCAATTTTTCTATGGATTTTCCTATGATCAATGAACACTATACTGGTTTAAGAAACAAGTATGGGTACACCACAGTTATTGATCACATGGCAAGCTCTAGCTCTGGTGACAAAAATATCCCTTTTAAGCTCTATATATATTCCACTTATAAGTCATCTTTTGCTTAAATTAGCATTGCTTATCGATGTATCACTTGTAGGGATGGCTAAATATGGAGGGCTAGCCAAGCTATACTTTGAAGAACCAGATACAAGTGTCTTGAAGGTACTGCATTCATTATATGTTTTTCCTTACATATATTGTCATTCATCATAAAATTTAATTAATTTTTAGCAGATGATATAATGTTGTTTTTTTTTTTTTTGGAACCAGAAGGAAGAACCATCTGAAGAGACGATAAAGGTGGAATATCATAAGTTTGCGGAGAATATTTTCTGCTCGGGAGCTGCTTTTGTCCCTAAACAAGGAGGTCTTGAAGAAGACGACGGTTGGATAATCTCTTTTGTTCATCATGAAGAAACTAATGTATCCCAAGTGAGTTGAATTTATCAGAAACAAAATACGATGGCCTAAACCTCAAATTTGTCTTAAAAAGACAAGTAATATTTTCATTTTGAGTTTTGTGTTTCTTTTATATCTTGCAGGTTCATATCGTCGATACAAAGAACTTTGAAGGGGAGCCTACTGCCAAAATTACACTGCCACAGAGAGTACCATATGGTTTCCATGCAACTTTTATTTCAATGCCTAGGCAACATTAACAAGATTCATTGTTCATTATGCTACATTTGCGGCTTGTACAATTATAATAAATGCATACCATGTATTATTGTGTGCGCGATTGTATTGTATTTGTTGAGCTGTGAAACAAAATTTGATCTTAGGCTCTGTTTCATGTAAATATGTTGTCTTCAAAATAATTGTAATACAGACCAAGCCTGACCCAAAGCTTAATATTTGGTTGGGGGATTTGACTCGGTCCTGGCTTAGTCTAGCTTAATCAAGGCCTATAATGAAAAGGGTATACCTTTCCTAGTCAGGCTGCCCAGTAAAGATTTCTTGGTGGGGGCTTTTGTAAAGGGGTCCATAGAGATTATGGAAACATCAATGGGTAAAATGGGGTAAAAAACAATTGAAGCCCATGATGGAAAAAAAATAAAAAATAAAAAATAAAAAAACCTGATTTATGAAAATTCATGTTTGTATAGTTATATTTTGAATTCTTGAAGTGAGACGAACTTGTGGTAAGAAACAATTGAAAACTCAGAAACTTCAGTTGGTTTAGTCTCATTTAAATTTCTTTTCAACACTCACTAAATCCAACTTAAGTCTGCAGCAAATACAAACAAACAAGAATGAATACAGCCTTTGTCATTTTAATGGAAAATTAAAATATGAGTAGAAGCTCCAATCATTTTAAAGAAAAAAAAGTATATTTGTTTCAATATCATACTACTTTTAAAAGTTGAACGAATTTCTTAAGTTTTTGTTTTTTTTCAATTGTTTTTGGTTGTTAATTGTTTTAATTTACTCTTTTGTCCTTAGTAATAAATATTGTATAATAAAAGATTGTTTAATTGTTTTGTAATTTAATGTTTTCTTTATGGTTTTTTGATCATTTACTTTCAATTTTTTTACTAAACAGAAAGAGTGATTTTTTAAACACCATTTTATTTCCTTTCTTACCTTATTCTTTATATAAAATTACTAAAAAAATAGTATTACTCTCGTTTCTATAAAAGGGTATTTAAATAAATTTAATTACTTAATAACTGATAATTAACACTATAAATCTAACCCTGTCTTTAATGTTAAAACGTCTCTTTCTCTTCTCCCTTTCTTCCTTCCATCCTGTTCGTCTCCCACACATCCCGAACCTGACGTCTTTGACATCCTTGCCTTATCTATCTATCCTAAAGTAAAACAAATTCAGCGCAGGAACCGGGATAGAATCCAGATCCAGTGATCCACCTGAGAAGAGAACCAACAACTATGGAAGTTTATTAGCAATTTAATATTAAATAAAACTTCTGGAAGCTTCTCAGAGTCTAATGAAAGCTAGCACCATTTATTTTAGTTCTAATTTTTATTTATACTATATATGAACAAAACGACCCCAACTCAACCCAACCATCGTCTGTTCTTTCATCTTCTTCTTCTTCCTCCTCCCTCTCCTCCTTCCTGTAACAAAAATGAAAGAAAATTACTTCTAAATTAAAACTTTTGTTCCAATCATACCCTTCCCACAACGGCAAGATGTCAGATTAGGACGTAGAATCCAACATTAAGAGTTCCTCCTACTACTCCATCCTCGGGATCCGCAAAGATGCTTCTACTACAGAAATTTGTTGTTCTTATCGTAAGCTCGCTCTGGTAAATCTATTTTTCCTTCTTTTTTTCTTTGGTGTTTGTTTTAATATTTCTTTCATGTTTACATATTTCTTAAAGCTGAATTTATTTATTTTTCTGTGGTTTCAAGAAATGGCATCTCGACAGGTGTACAAGAAATCCGACGGTCGCTGGAGAATCCAAATGGCGTTTTCTGCAAATCCAAGAGGCGTATTCAGGTATTTCACAAAGAATAATCTGTAACGTCCCGAATCCGATAGACCCGATATGGTCCATCAAAGACTAGAGACATCACCTTCACTACCTCAAAAGGAGAGTGGTGGATCAAGAACAACATAATATTTAAAAATAAACTGTTATATAAATCTAAACATATATGCATTACAGAGTACAGCGGAAAGAATCGAAATAAATTCTAGGTTAGAAATCAGGTTTGAAATATTGTACGTATACGGATCATCATTCCAAAACTAAAACATTTAAGAGTACAACGGAAAGAATCGAAATAAATTATAGGTTAGAAATCAGGTTTGAAATATTGTACGTATGCGGATCATCATTCCAAAACTAAAACATTTATAGTATATGAAATATTCCTAAGGACAATTCATCTACTATTCAACCTAACTAAAACATACATCAAGAAATCATTGATCATAGTGAGGTGCAGTAAAGATCTTCTTCCACGAGCGAGACTTCCACCACGAACTCGGCTCCAATACTAACGATTGATCTAGCTTTCGTGAAATGAGGGTTGCACTAAGGCTTAAGCTAGCTTGCTTAGTAAGAATCGGATTTAAGAATATATAAGTACGTCTTAGCAGTTCTAAACCACAATACAACAATCTACCTATGAATATATATATTTTTCATATCATTCCTAAACAACAGTACACTATCTAACTATGAATATAAAAGTACGTCTAGCATTCCTGAATAACATTACAACAATATACATGTGCAATGCATGAGGTCATATTTTTCATTTATTATACACATATGCAATGCATGCTCATTACAACTACACATCACCACGGTGAATTATCATACAACTACATGCTGTGCATTAATGCACCCCTTTTTTATTATTTTATGAGGGGGTTTCTAATAGGCTTCTCAGAAAGAGATCAGTTCCACCTCATACGCTAAAGCGCAGGGATAGGGTGGTCCACTTCCTTGAACACTGCCCACGTGGTCCCACTGCAAGCATTTGGTAGATGAGCTCTCTCCGGGATGTGTAAACACTAACCGCGGGGTCCCACTGCAAGCATTTGGTAAATGAGTTCCCCTCGAGAACATGATCACCTGACTAGACTACATAAGACAATAAACTGGTTGTCCCACTCCTTTGGGCACACCCCAGGGATTGATCCAATCAGCTTGAATCACCCCTATTTGGTTTATTTGGACTGGTCCCTCTTGGCTAGGATTGAATATATTTGGGTCGGCCACACCCTCAACTCTACCTATTCGGTCTCCTCCCTAGATGTGAAGTCACATCACACTCTGTGCTAGTCCACTGGGACATACTCGTATGTCTCGGACTTTTAGGGTTTTCTACGCTTAGACCACTGGGGTCCTCGAGCACCATTATGCGTGTGTGTTAGTGCACATTAACTAAGCATACAAGTTTATAGTG